>JAVJIF010022495.1:0-90737 GCA_038442645.1 Agave tequilana
CATGGACTTCGTGACGGCATTGCCTCGGGAGTCCCAGGGGTAATAATGCGGTGTGGGTGATAGTGATCGCCTCACCAAGTCAGCTCACTTCATACCATTCAGGGTAGGCCAGTCGACAGAGGTTCTGGCAGATAAGTATATGAAGGAGGTGGTTCGTCTGCATGGAGTTCCAGTTAGTATTGTGTCAGATAGAGACACCAGATTCAGATCTCATTTCTGGGAGAGTCTCCAAGAAAGTCTGGGAACTCGTCTGAAATTCAGTACTTCTTATCATCCTCAGACAGACGGACAATCTGAGAGGACTATCCAGATCCTTGAAGATATGTTGAGGGCTTGCATGATTGACTTTGGGGGATCTTGGGAAGACCATCTTCACTTGGCTGAGTTTTCATATAACAACAGCTACCAGGCAAGTATTAAGATGGCACCTTTGAGGCATTGTATGGTAGGAAGTGCCGATCACCGATTTGTTGGGATGAAGTCGGTGAGAGGAGTCTTTGGGACCTGAGATTCTGATGCAGACTACAGAGAAAGTCAGGGTTATCAGAAATCATCTCAGGGCTGCTCAGAGTAGGCAGAAGAGTTGGGCAGACACTCGGAGAAGGCCATTAGAGTTCCAGGTTGGAGATCATGTATTCTTGAGGATATCACCTACCAAGGGAGTGATCCGGTTCGGTACTCGTGGGAAACTAAGTCCAAGGTATATTGGCCCATTCGAGATCTGGATCGTGTGGGAGGTGTCCTATAGATTGGCATTACCGCCATCTTTGGACGGGGTGCATAATGTCTTCCACGTGTCTCAGTTGAGGAAATATGTCAGGGATGACAGCCATATCCTGGATCATTCCGAGCTGGAGCTACAACCGGATTTATCATACCAAGAGCAGCCGTTGGCCATCCTGGATAGGAGTGTCAAGACACTGAAGAACAGAGCTATTCCATTGGATTGGTGTCATGGAACAGGCATGCGCCAGGAGAGGCCACTGGGAGCGTGAGGACGTTATCCGGGAGCGTTATCCTCAACTTTTCACATCTTGATTGGTAAGACTCTTTTCTTTACTATTCTTTTACCGTTATCTTTCCTTGTATCCATATCTATCTGTTGCTTTTCCTGTTATCTTTCACCTTATGAAATTTCGAGGACGAAATTTTGTAAGGTGGGTAGATTGTAATACCCCTCTCCCGGAATACGTGCCTAGTTACGTATTCAGTCCTTTGACCGTATTTTCCGATGTACCTTCCGTATTTGACCGATTTTAATTTCAAATATCATTTTTCAATATTTTAGATTTTATGTGATTTTCTAGAATTTTCTGGAATTAAAATGAATTTCTCCGAAACCGGTGTCGGCCAGTACCGCTGGCCGATTTCCGAATTTTTTATCTTCCAAACTGTTAGGAATTTTAGAAAGTCCTTTAGGCTTTATTCCTTAGAATCATATTTTCAACCTACACTCTTTTTCTGGAGATTTTATGAATTTATGAAAACTCTTTCGGAGTCGGTAAATAACTAATTCCGGGATTTTTAATTAAAAATCTATACAGTATTTCTTCAAACGAATTTCACCATTGGTCTTCAAATATTATTCTTGATTTTTGGTAAAATTTTCAGACCATTCCAAAATACTTGAATTTCGGGCATTTTTCCAAAATTTGCAAAATTCCTTTTCCACTTCATTTCCACCTCATTTCCCACTCACACTTCACCTAACCCCACTCACTCTCTCCCTCTCCCACAGCCGGCCAAGTGGCCAAAGAGAGGACACTCACCTCACCCCCCTTTTGCAAGAAAACCCCTCACTTCTATCCAATTTCCAACCCCTTTACAAAAATCCCAAACTATAAATTCATATCATTTGCAAATCACTCTTTTCTCTCTTTCACTTCAACAAGAGAAGAGAAACTCCACATTCTCCTTCTCCCTCTAGCAAAAACCCTAGCTCCATGAACCCAATCTCTTCATCTCCACCTCAAGGCTTCAAGGACTTCCTCAAGGGCTTCATCTAGGCTTCCTCAAGGACCTCAACTTCAACCATCATCCTCATCCTTGGATCAAGTCACAATTGAGCCTATCCCAAGTGAGTATTTCACTCACCAAGACTTGTATTAGCCTAGAATACTTATATCTACACTTCTTGCACACCTAGGTCACCAAAAACCACGAATTGAACCATCAAACACACTTCCAGAAATTCTGATCTGCTCACTGTTCTTCACAGTATTAGTCGACTTATCATAGGAACTAGTCGACTAGAACACTTAGCTAAAACTTAGTTTTCTGGAAAAACCCAGTATTAGTGACTTGCCCCAAATATTAGTCGACTAACAACTCTCTGGAAACCCATATTAGTCGACTCCTAAATTTACCTAGTCGACTAATCCTTCCTGGATCAGAAACCCAACTTTCTGTATCAGCAGACTTAGTCAACTTAAGTGTCCATCAGTCGACTATAACTCCCTATTAGTCGACTAACCTTCCTACCCTAGTCGACTAATTTTCCCTGAAACAGAATTCTAACCCTCTGTATCCCAGTATTAGTCGACTAAACCTTACCCCTAGTCGACTAATCCTGACTGTGTGTCATAGTTAATTTCTGTTCTGAATTTGGTTCTTATACTTGATACATGTGTATTATATCTTGCTTGTTCATGCTTCAATACTGGCTCTACATGACTTATTACTGAATGGATGTATCTCTTGTTACCTCATGACTTATTATTGCATATACTCGTTCCATGACATGTTAAACAATAATATCACCACTTATCATGCCATCCCTTAAAACTAAGCATGATACACTTGACTTTTACATAAAAAGCACCAACTTACACATGGGTCGGGGGAAATATGCGGAATATCGATATGTGTTCGTGTTTACAGTGGTATTAGGTTGTGCACTATATTTTCGGTCTTACCTGCGGTACTCCAGGGGACCGAGGGGAGTGCTTCCTCCCTTTCCTGTTTACTGTCATGACAAGGGCATACATAAGACCCTCCTGTTAGCCTAGCGGCACGTTCCGTCTTCAAGCAACGGAACAATACTGGGCCGTGTCCCGGGCATGCACGGGACCCACTGTAAACATAGTTCGTCGATACAACCGCTATTTCCAATAACAACCTTGTTTCACTAGGATATGGATCTATGTGCTCTGGGACGCTGGGTCACATAGCTAGATATCACAGTAAGACGAGTAATAATAATAAGACATTAACTATAGATTCATTGCATATGACCTTACCTTATTGAGTTTACATCGCTTGTTATTCATTGCTATTTATTGTAACTTCATTACCTCTATTCATGATCCTTATGTCACTTGACTATCTTTTATTTGTTATTATATGTCTTGACCCTTTGGATTTGCATATTCAGATTCCGAGGCCTGGGTCGAAGTGGAGCCATCCACCGAAGATCAGGCTTTCTTTAGTGAGCAGGCAGATTAGCTCCGGTCCTCGTGCCAGACTCTTCCTTTTGGTTCACGGGATCTCCATCCATTTCGTGAGCATTTTTGTATTTTTGATTGTATATCGTTCATTTGGACTTGGGTTGTGATAAAGGACACTTGTAAAGTGATTTTGCTTATCATAACTTGTATAGCTTTGTATTTATCTTTTGTAAGTTGGCATATGAATATACCACGCTGTGTGTTGTACTCTGATACTTGTTGTACTTATGCTTAGCGTATATACGTGGGGGCACCATCTGACCTACGTATATGCGTTGCAGTGACGTTCCCGTATCTTTGGGATCGGGGCGTTACATGGACAGTCTAACCAGTTAGGAGTCGTTTAGGTCAAAGGTTCACCCTAACTTAGGCTAAATTTTTCTTTTATTTGTTTGTTTGTTTGCCTGTTTTTGCTTTTCGTTTTTGACATCTTAGTGATATGAATTATAATTACAATTATTCATATGCAAATAGTGCTCCATATTTCACCCGACCTCTTTTGACTCAGAATTAGCAACCCGGCATATCATAACTTTAACCAACCAAGTTGTCAGATTGGTCTTATCCGAGTCAATATATATGCCCCAGTCTCAATACTATGAACAAGACTGAAACAATCATCACCACTCTTCACAAAGTCAGTGATGATATAACTCCCCTGAGTCATACAGTCAACCACCTTACCAGCATCTAACTTCATATACTCCTTCTCCTGAACAACCATTAGAAGAATCAATTGACTAGGAAAAGAGGATGGAAGCCTTAGAAGAACTTGAGCGACGAATTCAAAATCTAGAAGACTCAAAATCCCATCAAATTTTCAAATCAAAGATCCTTACTCTATTTTTTAAGAAGAACATACCGATTTAGAAAAGAGTTCGAAATTATGATTCAATTCAAAGTGATCACTTAAATATGATAGAAGAAAGACTTAGTCGACTGGAAGACATACGTAGGAATAAGAAAACTCTCCCTACCCAATCTCTGACTATTCCTAACACTTTGAGACATATTGATGAAAATAAAGAATCATGGAATCTTGAATACTTCGATCAAGATTCAATTTCATCACACAAACTTGAACTTGACCAATTCCAAACCTTGGACAAATTGACAAGTTTTCATTCAATGAGATTGAACTTGAATGTGAATGTGACTCCGATCCCCAACCTTGTGATTCAATTCCCATTCTCGAATCTATGTTGACTCCGGTATCCTTACCCAATTTGGATCAATTTTCTGAGCCAACATTTATTCCTCTACCCATAGATCTAGAAATTGAATCACCAATTTTGAATAGTCACATTCTATTGATAGAAAAGGAATGTGAATTTCAATTCTTAGATTTGGACTCAACTCTTGAACCAAAACTGACTCTCGAACCCAAAGTTGATTTTCCGAGTTAGTATTGGTTTCCGAACCTATCATTCTTGAGCCCAAGTCAAACATTCCACCAAGTCACATTTTTTGTTAAACATAGGTATAGACCATGGTGACTCTGTGACGATTTTCAGGACTGGTCATATGAAGGGGATATTTTATGATAGGATCTTGTATGATCCTATTTATATTAGGGACTGTAAATATGTAAATAAAAAAAGAGGTCAATAAAGGTGGGTTCCGTGAACCACCACATTATCTTGATTGAGTAGCAATGCTTGGCCCAATCCGACAACCACCGGAACACCACCTTAAGATGATATTTTCCTTCCTTTCTTCTTTTTCATTCACTTATACATTCATTCATACATTGAGGACAATGCATGAGATAGGTGTGCAGGACAGTTCTAACATAACATAGGTTTTCTTTTTATTTATAAAAAAATTAACATTTTGTTTGCTTTAAAAACTTTTGAAAAGAGAAATAATATTTTGACCTATTTCTTGTAAGAAATTAAGTAATTTTAAGGAATAGAAGAATCATAATTAGGATTTTTTGTACTTGTCAAAATAAGATTATTTGTTTGATTTCTAGGGTTAGAAGAAAATTTGAAAAAGTAATTTAGTCTTGATTTTTACCTTAATAAAATATGTATTCTTTATACACTCACACACTTAGGATTCAAAACAAAAATTCTTATGCCTTATAAAAAAAAAAAGGAAAAGAAGAAAAGATATATATATCAAAAATCCTCTGATTAAGCTGGTATTTATGTCTCATAAAGCATAAGTATTCACGCCTAAAAGTAGGTCATATAATAAATAAAATTCTTAGTTTTGTGATCTTATTTGCTCGAGTCCTTGAGTCTTTGGGGTGTTTTCTCACCCGATGCCCTAAGACCGTTCGGTTGGGTGTCACCAACTAAAGGTTCGTTACATGGGCAAACTAGAAAGCCTAAAAAACTAAGAAATAATACCATCAAAAATATAAAAAATAAAGGCATAAGAGTTAGAGTTTAAGAACCCTAGTCAAAAATTCACAGTCACGAAGGTGCATATGACTTAGGGTCAAGTAATAGACTAGATGAGAAATACAGTTTGACTCCTTACCTTAATTGATAATAAGTTTTTGAATAGAGACTACGTTCAGGAATGAAAAAAGAATATTTTCCTATAGCTTATAGATTATTTGAACTCTTACAGTAATACTTCAAATATTTTCTCTCTTTTTCAAAATTCTTTTCGAAAATACTAACACTTTGTTTTCTTTCTTTATGGATCTTGTGGGTGTAATCACTGAAAACTCTCACGAGACAAAACTCGTCTAATAGGGATAACCTAGAGGTTTAACGGCTTATTGCACATGCTAAGTGCAAACCATGATTCCTACGAAAGTGTGTTACATTAATTTTTGTTTTTGCTCGAGGATGAGCAAAAGATAAGTGTGGGGGTGTGATTGTACACGTGCATTGCATATTTAGTGTTACATAGTCACATTTTCATATTTATTTTATAATAAAACTCTGCTATTTAATTCATTTTAATTTTTAATGGTATGCAGGGTAATTTATGGAGAAAGAGGAGAAATAGACAAGTTTATCCAATTAAATCTGGAGTTTTAAAAGCTCAAGCAAATCAATAAAGATCTGCTCAAATTCAGAGGTTTAAAAGCAATTCTATCTAAAAACTGGAGCAAATTAAAGAAGATAACACCAGATAAAATCAGTTAAATTGAATTTTTGAAGATAATTTGATTAACTTGAAGATCAATTAAGATAATCCCAAATTAATAAGTTTATAGGCAAATCTTATCAGAAATATAGGGATAACAAAGAGAGGATATTATCAAATCTATTCCAACCAAAATCAAATTTTATTTGAATTATTATCCTTACTTGAGAAATCAATGAAGATAATCTCAGATCCAGAAGTCCAGAAATGAATTTATCAGCATACAAAGGGATAACAAGGATAAGGATATTAGTTATTAGGCCAGCGATTTGAGCTCATCTCTTCACCACCCTTTGGCACTCCTTTTATCCTATAAATACTGCAATTCTTGAAGACAAAGGAGAATGATGAAGCAGAGAGTAGAACAGATTCTTGTATAGCTTTAACCTATATATTTTTTCTCCTTTAATGTATTTTTTCTTTATGTTTCTAAGATGAGAAAAGAATTTCATGGAGGAATGAGAAAGGCACTTGTACTGAGAGTGACAACGGTGTAAGTATTCATCTTTTCTTTCATTGTTATTTAAGCAAATCAAAAGTTACTTTTTATTCATTATTCTTTTCTGTTTGCTTTCTTCTGATGTGTCTATAATTCAAGTGAATCCAAAAGTCTCGAGACTGCTTCGCTATTGTAAGTGCCCTTGATGTCCTATGGTGATGAACAACCATTCATTTGTTAGTTTAACTTGCCATTTTATTCATAGTGTAAATCGGGAACAGGAAAGATCCCACACGCCATGCTTGATCGCCTTCAAAAACTAGGTAAGTCGTAGCGACGGATCCAAAGTATATGAGCACGGAAGAAGTAAGTAAGAATTTTAGTTTTCTTTTAATTCTTAATTTAGAATTCTACTCCAAAACAAACATTCTCCTCTTTATTTAGTTTTTCCTTTCTTTTGTTAATGAAACAACAACGTCATCTTTTCTTTTACCATCTTCTTCACATCTTCTAACTTAACCTTTTTGTTTTCTTTTTCTAAAACTGAGAAGAAATTCCTAACATGTTTTTGTAAACTCAAAGAGAAACGAGCTTACTTAAAAGCTTCCATCTCTAGTCCCTGTAAGTTCACCTAGAGGGGGGGTGAATAGGTGATGGCTAACCTAATGGTCACTTAATGCCAAATAATGCGGAATTAAAAACTATTATGACCTTAAATTAAACTCTTACACTAAACACCACGTATAATACAAGAGTGTTGCCGAATTCCCCGTGAAGGGCTCTGGACAAACTCCTCTAGATTCCCCTAGATAAGGGTGAGGTGCCGCGTTGGTTCTCTTGTTGAATACAAGTGTTAGCAAACAATCCCACGCATGTATATCAATGAGCACAAATGAATATATCAAGCATGTAAAAATAAAGACAAGTAATAGCATGCAAGATATAAAAGACAAAGAGAGAGAGAGAGAGAGTGAGCAATCGCAAACACAAGGGATTTGTTTCGAGGTTCGAGCACCCTTACTCTACATCCCCGCCTTCGACACACGAAGGATTTCCACTATAATCGATCCCAATGGATCACCCGGTGCCGTAACACCTACAACTCTCGGACTCCCTAGTCCGTACACACCGCAAGCCCACCGGCTCGCCGAGGCCGCACCTCAAACACGGAGTTCACACACGAACTCGAAACCACAGAGTCCCCACTAGGACCCGAAACAATGCGAACACAAACGTCCGCCTCCTCAAAGGAACAAAGTAGAACTTTGGTGATCACAACTCTTGATCACCTAAAATCCTCTCACAATAACACTCCCTATAGGGTAGATATAGCAATGGATAGCTCAAGTGTTGTGTGAGAAAACAAGGATGAGAATGGTGGAGGAAAACTCAAAGAATCACTTTTATACTCTTGATAAAAACTCTCCTTTTAATTGGAAGTATTGGCTCTAAATTTTGTGGAGAAAAACCTCTGAAAAGAGTAGGAAAAACTGGCTCTAAAAGTCTCCAAAAATCTTGGTGAAAACAATACCCAAACCCCCAAATTTATAGGGTTAGAAAAACTAGCCGTTGGGGTTCTGTCAGGCCTGTCGGCCAACCGTCCGGCCGACCGGCCAACGGTCATATTTCAGACCGTTGTGCCATCGGTCGACCGGCCGGTCGACCGAGCCAGGATACAGAGAGCAAACTCTCTGTCCGGTCGGCCGCCCGGCCGGCCGGGCCTTTCCAGAGAGCAGAGCTCTCTGGACGGTCGACCGGGTCGGTCGGCCGGCCCTCCTGCCAGAACTGGCTGTGCACGTCTGTGCACGTCGGTCGACCGGGTCGGTCGACCGGCTGAAGCCAGGTCAGGTCTGAACTAGGGATTAAAAACTTGATCTTTTGGCTCACATAAAAATCCCATAAAATACATAAAAATCTACAAAAATAGTTTTACCAATATACTTTGACAAACAAACATGCTTGCACAAAATCAAGGCATGTTATAAAAGATTTGGACTATTTTTGTAAGTTGAAAATATTTGCTCAAATGAAAACTAGTATTTTTCTAAAACTTGTTTTCCAAACTTCTTCATGATACAAAAACAAGAGATTTTGAATTCATTAAAGCATAGTGTGTATGGATATGATCCACTACAGAATTAAGAAGAAATATCTATGTTTTTGGCATTAAGCTCTAAATATGGTTTTGGTTTAAAACATGTATATAAGAAAACACCAAAAACCAAAATAGTATTCTTCAAAATGAAAGTCTTTTCTAAACTGAAAATTCTTTTCTGAAAAGACATTTAAATCAAGTGTGTGTGTGTGTGATATGTTTTTGAGCAATCCACCAACTATTCTATCCTTTACATTTTATCTAAAAAATAAAATCTTCTAAAAAACTAAATCTTATACCTAGACACAAGTCTTGATCTTGAAGTCTTCCCTTGAAGTCTTCTCATCATCTTGACTTGGTCCAAAAGCAATCCAACGAGCTCGACTCCTCTTGAGTACTTGATGTGGTCTTGATGCATAGGCTCGTGAATCAACCGGTGCTAGCTCCAAAATGTGACTTTAAATCCTTTGTTGAAGCTCCACACCTACTAAGATCTTGATCATAAATCTGACACTAATTAAACACAAGATCATTAGTACTATAACTTCATGAGTTGATCATCATCAAAACTAGAGTGATGGGTCTTTGGGCCAACAATCTCCCCTTTTTTATGATGACAAAACTCATGAAGTTATATATGCATGGATTAAAGTAAAGCTTCAAAGAAGCTCCCTTAACTCATGCATAGAAATAAACAATATAAATACGCAATGAGTGCTCATAAACATGTATGCAAATGTATGGAGATAAAACAAATTAAATCTTTTTCTCCTATTTGCAAAACAAAACATATATGCATAAAACATAAATTATACTAACATGCATATAAATCTCAAATTCTTCTCCCCCTTTTTGTTAATCATCAACAAGGGGTTGAAGTAAAAACAAAACAAAATTTCTTCCCTTTTTGTCCGAAACAAAGAACCAATGAAGGGTAAAACAAATCAATCAATAAGGGTTATATGCGATATACATTCATGAAGAGGAAGACGCTAAGTTAACTTCCCTACACATATACATTACATGAAAGAGGGATGACAAGCCCTAATTCACATAACGTAAAATATGCAATGCATAAGAGGAGATGTGAAGCTCCCCCTACACACGTGTACCACATAAAGAAGAGTTGTCAAGCTCCTCAATATACAATACACTCAACATGAATTTATATGTAGAAGAGATGTTAAGCTCTCCTTGCATATAGGCAATACAACTCAAACATTTTGAATTTTACTTATTCAAACCAAATTTTGAATTTTTCATAATAAAACAAATTTTGAGATATCAAATAAACATAATTTTTAATTTTGATACCAATTTTAAATAATGCTTAAGCTTAAATATCAATTGAGATACCAATTGAAAAAAAGTTTTTTTTTAAAAAACAAGCTTAGCATAAACATTGTGCTTTAAGAATGTAAATCGATTTTAACTAAGCACAAATATCACATATATGTATGAAAGAGAATACCAATAAAAATTGATATAATTTGAATTTTAAAGCATACATACATATAATCAAAACATGAGTATATACAAAAAATAATCATATTGATACCAATTGAAAGATCCAATGATACCAATTGACACAAAGTAAGATCAAGTGTATATCTCATAGAAGAATAAATAACTAGTTTAAATTAATTTTTGAAAAAAACTAGTTAAAGATCCTTCAAAAACATGAAATCAAACCATATGTTTTTCATGAATCATACCAAATACATAAATATGACACTCAAGATCTATAAAGCTCATAAAAAGATGTACATGAAACAAAGTCATGACAAAATGAATAAAATGTGAGTGTACAAGTATCATGTAATAAGCATTTTCATGAAAATATTCTATGAAGCTCAATCAAACATGAATATCATTTTTTTATTAAGACATGAAATTTATTTTCATTAAAACAAATCATGAAAATTCATTACAAACAAATTTCTAGGTATATGTATGATTTATCCAATCCTAACAATACACATACATATCCCAAACATAAAAGAGTCTATCAAATGTATTTGCATGAAGGCAAGAGACTCACGGGTAAACATGTATATTTATTAGATTTGAATTAAAATACATATACATGAAGTAAAGCATAAAAATTGGCAAAGCATGTATAAATGAGAGAATCATCAAAACTAGCCTATACATATGCATATAGTGGCTACAAATGAGCATGAAGTGCAAATATATATAAATCAAATGTAACTCACTATTTGTACATGAATAATACAAGTTTTGATAAAAACTACATCTAAGCATGTTTTTATCACATGAAGCACATAAGAACACAAAACATGAACATGCTATGAATATGATATAAGAAAAAAGCATGTACATAAAAAGTAGGAGTTTAGAGATTGTTACCAACTCCAAAGCTCCAAGCATGGTGGTCTTTCCCACCAAAACCTCCTTGATAGCGGTGCTCCAAATATGTGTCCTTTTAGTTCAAGTGCACCCACCATCAAGGCACCAAATCTCTCACGTTTTGTGAGAGCCCTCACCTACATCAAATACACAAGGTGGGGATTTTGGTACCCATATTTTCTTGGGTCCTTTGGGGTTAGTCTTGTAAGGAACCCAAAATTTTTTATTATTAGCAAAATTAAAATGATGCAACTTGTCATAACAAAATTTTGCTAAATGGCTTTTGCGGCCACAATGTGTACACATGTACACCTTAGAATGCTTATGTGTGTGAGTGTGATCATGATGTGCAACATAAGCATATGCATGATGATGTTGTGTATGAATGTGTGGAGTTTGTTTCTTTGAAAACATTGACTCCAACCTAGTATGGTTAAATGCACAAGAGTTCAAAGTTGAACTCAAACAAACCATTTTATTTTTCAAATCTTTAATCTCATTAGTGGTGGCATGTAAAGCATGATGAGATAAAGAATCATTTTTCTTTTTCTTTTTAGAAACAAAATCTTTTTCATTTTCAAAAACTTTTCTTTTCAAAGATTTATTTTCTTGAAAAATAACTTCTCTTTGTTTTTCCACCAAATCAATTTTATCCTTCAAAATAGTGTTCCCTTCACACAAATCATTTAATTTAGACATAAGAGAAACATTTTCATTTTTCAAAACATTATTTTCTTTTTCTAAGCATGCAATCTTAGTTCTAAATGAATCATTTTCTATATGCATGCAATCAAACTTCTTTTCAAATTTTTATTTTTTTTTTTAATGTCATATTTCTCAAGAAGTATTTGACAAAATGAAGTAAGCTCATCATATGACATGTTATCATCATCTACCTCGGATTCGGTAGTTACCTCAAGGGGGTTATTGAAATCACCTAGAGGGGGGGTGAATAGGTGATGGCTATATGAAATATGGCAATAATGCGGAATTTAAATCTACTTAAAACAATAAGCTCAAATTAGAATGCTTGCAAGATATAAAGCAATAAGTAAAGCAAGTAATAAAGAGATTGAGTTTAGAGAAATTTGAGCAAACGCAAACACGAGGATATGTTTCCGAGGTTCGAGCCACGCTCTACGTCCCCGCCTTCACACTTGAAGGATTTCCACTATTGTTGATCCCACTGGATCTCCAACATAAGGACACACTTGTCCTATCTCTCGTGATGCCGCAACACCACTTGGAGCACACTAGCTCGCTTGAGGCCGATGCCTCTACAACTTCGCTCAAGAAGAAAATTGATCACACTTGACCACAAAAAGCTCACTTAGCACAATCCTATAACCAATATGTAGAGATAGTACTTGGGATTGTGAAGTGCAAAATGACTAGAGTGAAGTAGAGGGATTTGCTTCAAGTAGGTGTTTGGAAATTTTGGCTTTGATGAAAATCTTTTCTAAATTGAAAGGCTTTTGAAAACTTGTAAATCTTGTAAAAATTGTTTGTGAAATTGTTGTCTTATCATGTTGAAATGACCCACTATTTATAGTGGATGAAAGGCAGGGTAAACAGCTAGAGAAATTCGTTAGGGTGAGATCCCAACAAAATCTGTCAGAAAATACAGAGCTGTTGGAGTCTGTCAGACTTTCTGACAACTACCGGTCGACCGGGACGGCCGACCGCCAACGGTCATATTTCTGACCGTTGGGGGAAACGGTCGGCCGACTCGGTCGACCGAAATAAACAGAGAGCACTGACAAGTGCTCGGTCGACCCGAGCGGTCGGCCGACGTGCACACATGCACAGCCGTGCACGTCGGTCGACCGGACTCTGTCAGATCTGTTTAAACAGAGTCTGGAAAGAAAGGAAAATTTTGATTCAAACATTTTTTGTTTAAGGATATGTAAATAAGATTCTAGACCTAATAAAACTAAGAGTATGATCATAGATCAACACTCAAACATGTTAGATCATTTTTGGTGAAAATCCTTTTTGATAAAATGTTTTTCTAAAAACGGTTTTTCCAAAACATGGTATTTCTAAAAACTAAGTTAGAAATTTTGATATAAAAATTCTTTTGAAGCCATGAAGCAATACTAAGTGTGTGTGAGTGACAATCCCAAATATTCTACCTCTATCATCTAGGTTTTGACAAAATATCTAAAAATAAAGTAAATTACAAATCTTGAATTCTTTTCTTCAATGTTTTGATCCCGAAGCTTTTCTACCGTGCTAGGCTTGGGAATGCAAATCTTTAGCGGCGTCCAAATTGTGAGTCTTGATGTGGAGCCGTCAAATCAACTTGTTTTTAAACCTGAAATTCTTTTAAATAAGATTATTAAACACATAACTAAATATGGTTTGTCATCATCAAAATATCTGGCTAATGGCTTTTGGGCCAACAATCTCCCCCTTTTTGATGATGACAAAACATACATAGTTATTACAAATATTTTGGGTGGAGACTTCAAGTGAGGCTCCCCCTCAACACATGCATATAATAAAAGGATACTCAGGCATAGGTAAATAGCACAAATAATAAACAACTATACACAAGTCCATGCCAGAAAATAACTCATGCCATAAATAACTCATATGTTCATACAAGACATAAAAACATATAAAAGACACATGTCCACACAAACACAAATACATGTTCAAAATAACAAAATACAAAATACAAAATACAAGTCCAAGGAAGTCTCTCATGAATATCTCTCCCCCTTTTTGACATCATCAAAAGGGGAAGTCACTCCTCATCGTCGTCGTCCTCATCATCGTCCTCCTCATCGTCCTCCTCAGCATCACCTGCAGCCATCTCCACATCCTCATCATCATCATCCTCATCATCATCAGAAGCCTCCTCCTCTGGATCAATAGCTGCAACACCTGGCTGTGGTGCTGAAGAAGCAGAAGGTGCCCTAACTGGAAATGGAGGGCCGGAGGAAGGAAGCGGTCGGGCAAATGGCGTGGGGTCAGGACCAGGCATGTTGTACTTCACAAAGAGTGCACTAAATTGCGAATCCATGTATCGCATGGAATCAGCAAAATAGGACATATCATTGCGAAGTCCTTGATAACGAGAGTCCATCTCCGCGCGATGTGCCGCATCCGCCGCAGAAATCTGGGTCAGTCGCTGCTGGATCTCAGCGGTCACCAAGACTGATGCTCCTGAAACTGAGTACGAAGCTCAGACGAAATGAGGGCCTGAAGGTCTGAAGGAATGGATGGCCTTGGAGCAGAGGAAGTCCCTGGATAGAGAAGACCCTGGAACAGATGAAGACCCTGGAACAAGAGCAGGAGGAATAGGAGGCTGCTCAGGAGCGGGATGACGCATCCTAGGTTGCATCCTCTTCAAAAGAGTGCTGTTCAGGTTCACGGAGGGTTCGGTGGGTATCTCAGAGGATAGATCAAAATTGAGTTGTTTTAGGAGATACGAAATGAGCATCCCATAAGGCAAGTGCCTTGTGGGGACAAGGACGTGATCAGAGGTCATGTGAGAAATTATGAAGCGGAGGATGTTTATCTTAATGCCTTTCAGAAGGCAGTAGACAATCAAAGGAACAGGACCCCTAGCATGACTGTATTCCCCAGATTTGGGCAGAATGTTATAGAATACAAATTTAGCGAGGACTTGAGCGGTGAGTGTGAATTTATTCACCTCCTCATTCCTCACTAAGCCGGAGTTGTCATCCCCGTGGATCAAGGTCGACGCGGTGAGCGCAGACTCACCGGCCTGATAGACAAAATCATGTAGGTCATAGGAGTATACATCAACTCCTCCACAGGAGAGATGCAACAAATCAGCAAATTCTTGAAGAGAGATATTTATGTCTCTCCCAAGAACCCTAGATATAACCCGGTTTCCCTCAAAAGGAAGATCGGTATAAAAGTAGGGTATGAGAGAGGTGTACACCGGTTCTCTAATAGCCATGAACTGATCTAAAGAATTGTTCCTCAATATTTGTGGGATATTGAGGTGCTCAAAATCTTGGAGGACAACACATCTCCCAAAAATTATAGTTCTCCTCGAAAGAAGGATAAACCGTTGTTCTGCTAGATCGGAGACAAAAGGAGGTTTAGTCCTAGTGGATGAAGATGAAGGGACAACAGATTTTCTCTTTTCAGCTCTAGATCTCTTAGGCATGATTAAATTTAGGTTAAAAAGAAGATCTAGGTCAAAAGTAATATTAGGGCTTGATCTAGACTAAGGAAACGATAGATCTTGACAAAACTTATGATGAACAATAAGATGGAAAGCAAGATCTAAAGGAAAAATTGGATTTTTACCTTGATGGAAGAGAGATCAAGTGCCAATAACTGAAAATCCCTGAGTTTGAACGTAGATCGGGCCTGAAAGAGATGATCCAGCAAAGAAATGAGAGAAAAAGGCAAGGATTTGAGTTGGATTTGAGTTGGAATGGTGAAACTAGGGTTTTTAGAGAGAGGGAGAAGAGAAATCGCCAGTGAGAAATGAGAGAGAGAGAGAGAAAAAGGGCTTTAAATAAGGTAGGTAAATGATAGATTCCCGTCGCCCGGTCGGCCGGTCCGGTCGACCGAAAATACCCGAGACCACTGACAGACTAAACGGTCGACCGCACGGGTCGGCCGGCTACAGAGAAGGATAAAAACATTCTTCCAGGCAAGGTCGGTCGGCCGGATCTCAGCTCCGGTCGGCCGGTCTTGCTCAAAAACTGTCAGCAGCAAAGACCCAAAAAAAATCTAAAATTGTCTGAAAAATAGTGAGAAAGATATTTTTAACATATGTTTTAAACTTCAAAATTTACATAAGTAATTTTAATTTCTATTTTTCATATAAATACAAAGGTTTAGAGATGTTGAAGCCGAATACCCGGTGAAGGGTTCTGAACTTCATCCTCGAGATTCCTCTAAATATGAGTTGAGGTGCGCAATTGCCATCTCTAATGTATTTGCTTTAAATATGAATTTTAAATATTTATTTTAGTTTTTGACAAAATGTGTATATAGAAATATGATCAAAATTAGATATGTGGACAAAACAAAAATATGACATAAAGCAAGATAACATGAATTAGAACAAAGCATATACACAAGCAAGATGGAAATGTAAGTTTACACTAACACATATCAATAAAGCACAAAGGTAAACTAACAATCCTATGCATATGTATATAAACAAAAATAAAAGCTTTTAAATGGAGAAATTACCAAACCGAGGGTATTCTCCAAAATAGGTGCCTCCATGATAGTGATGCAAGCGCGATGTGATCTTTGAGTTTTGATGCATCCACCACCTGGGAGGAATTAGTCTATGCTGACGTGAATAAGGTTATAACAAAAAAAAAATTATGAAGCTGAGTTTTTTTTCTAATTATGAAGTAAGATAAGTGGTTGTAGCAAAATTTCTCATTTCTCGTGAGGTCTATTTTTTGAATTAAAATAAAAAAAAAAAAAAAAAAAAACACTCTTCGGGGTTTTGATTTAAATTTGATGGGCATTTTTTGGGTGTCTGTGCTTCTAATCACAGCCGCTCGTATGGAATGGACGGCTGATGTCAAAACCAGAGCCCTAGAACCCCCGCCGTCCGTAAACCTCCAGCTTCTTACGAGCCATTTTGAGAGGAAAGTTTAAAAAAAAGGGGGGGAGAGAAAAAAAGAGCCGCAAAATAGAAGGAAACACTCACAGATCAAAATTCGATCCCTGTCATCTTAAATCGCTCTCTGAATCAATGGAGAACAGTAGCGACGTCGTCGTTAAAGACCTCCGATCCGCCGCCGAGTCGGTCTCGGCCGACGACGACTTCTCGGCCACTCCCCTGCACGAAATCGAGAGCCTCTGCATGAGATGTGGAGAAAACGTAAAAAATAGCAATTTCTTTTATAAAATTATCATATCAAATCTCTCCATTTGCTCATTCAATTCTCACTCGCTATTTTCAATTTGTGGCAGGGCATCACAAGAATGCTGTTGACTCGGATTCCTCACTTCCGAGAGGTTTGCTTGTTTATTTTTAATTTCAGTTTTCTGAAAGGTTTTATTTATTTTATTGCCTAATTAAAAGACTTGCGCAGATTGTGTTGATGGCGTTTGAATGCTCACATTGCAACGAGAGGTACATAAATTTACTTAAATTTAGTTCCTTTTCAATTCTGTTACTGCTTTCTTCAGCATAGTAAAGATGTTAATAAATTCATCTGAATGCAATTAGGAATAATGAAATACAGTTTGCTGGCCAGCTCCAGCCTCGAGGGTGCTGCTACCAGTTGAAGGTTCCATCTGGTGATGCTGAGGTCTGTTCTTTATTTTGTTTATAAATTGTAATTATTATTTTTTAATTACTTCAGCATTTTATCATCATATCTCATTTTTGTTGCAGGCGCTCAATCGACAAGTGGTGAAATCTGATTCCGCTACTATCAGGGTATAGAATTAGTTGTCAATTATATAGATTTAACCATTCATTATATTGTTTTACGGTCACTGATTATGATTCTCTTGTTGTTCTCGACTTGCAGATTCCAGAATTGGATTTTGAGATTCCTCCAGAAGCTCAGCGTGGCAAACTTTCTACAGTAACTCCCTTCTCCTTTCATCTATAACAAGAATACTCCTAACCCTTTTTTAAATAGCATATTTTGGATCTTTTATTATTTTATTATTATTTGTGGTTATTTCTTTAAGTTGTTATGGTCTGTATTTTCTCTGTTTCTTTGTGTCACTTCATGCAGATTTTCAAAGACTCAACACAAAATGATCCTCATTTATAAGCTGTTGCCTCCTCCAAGTTAGGGTTAACATGCGAATAAAAGCATGCCACAGAGGGAGAAATTAGGTCTAATATGTAGGCACTCTAATCCTAATCGAGGATACCAGGAGATACGAGAGCACTAGTAGAGAGTGACTCCCAAGTTCCTAACCATACAAGGAAATGGTGCGGTCCATAACTTGGGCACTCCCCATTTAGGATTATGCCGATCCAAACTGCTAATCCTAACTTACTTCCACTCACCCAATGTGTATTACTTTCTTTAATCACAACAACAACTAAGCCATTTGACCCAAGTATTTGGGGTAGGCTACATGAACCAAAAGAGAATTACGCCGGATCGGGCACATGGATCAGCTTTCTCCACTCATTCCTATCGAGCAATATGCCTTCATTAATACCTTTAGCCTCTATATCTTGTCGTATCACCTTCATCCATGTTTTCTTCGGCCCCCCCTGCGTTCTTTTAACTTGCCCTAATTTGATACATTCTACTCGCCGGACTGGCGCATCTGACGTTTATGTCGCACATGACCAAATCATTGTAGGCGATTTTCTCTCATCTTCTCTTCTATAGGGGCTATACCTATCTTAGTACGAATATCCTCATTTCTCACCTCATCTCTTCTCGTGTTACCACACATCCAACGAAGCATGCACATATTTGCTACACTCATCTTTTGAGCATGATATCTCTTTATACCCCAACATTTTGTGCCATATAATAAAGCTGACCTAATAGCAGTCTGATAAAACTTTCTCTTCAGCCATAATAAAATTTTACGATCGCATAAAACTCCTGTTGCGCTCCTTCATTTCAACCAGCCGGCTTGGATCCTATGGTTGACATCACTATTGATCTCCCCATCTTTTTAAATAATAGAACTCAAGTACTTAAAATGACTGCTCATCGGCAGTTCTTGTCCGCCTAGTGTCACAATATTATAATCTCGAATTTTTTATTTACTGAATTTGCACACATATACTCTGTTTTGACGATACTTAATCTAAAATCTCGAGATTCTAGAGTTTGTGATGAGGACATCATGTCGCTTAGGGGCCGATTCGATCGAGTATACTTCAGGAAACGACGCACTGCAGTTCTTTGGCTTTACATTAGATTTGTTTCAGATTAATTTGTAGTGGATATTTTCTTTTTAGCTTTATTTTCTGTAGTAGGTGTTCTTTTGTAGGCGTTTAGTATCACATCGGTTATTTCTCAATAGTTCTCTTTTGTAAAGCCTATATAAAGCCCCCCAAACTATTTTATTAGATTCATTGAATGATTAAAATTTTCTCAACTTATCCAGTTTAATTCTTGAGTCTATCTACTCTCGAATTTTGGGTGAGAAGCCCGCGTAAGGGGTGAAAATCTGAAATTTTATCCTCTTTTAAATTTCAAATTTTGGCTACGATTTGAAGGTGATTACGATCCAGGTCAGTATTACATCATTTTGGTATCAGAGCACTGGTTTTTCAACCCCCTTCAATTTTTCTCCTGTTCTAAATTTTCCTATATACCAAATCCCTAGATCTAAATTCCCAATTCTAGTCCCAAAAAAAATAATAATACTGTAGCAAATTCGATTGAAACCCAGTCAAAATTCCAAAAAAAAAACACTGTTCATCTTCCAACCCTCCTTCCCGCCCGATTCTCCCTCAAACCCTAATTCTAGGTTTCGCCGTCGCGCCACCACCTTCGCCAGCCCCTCCACTTCCACCAACATCATCAAACAACCCAACGCCATTACACCGTTAACCCAGATCCTTCGCACCCCTATCACAGCATATCTCAGGGCACCCTGAGCCCACCGACATCGCCGGTCAATCATCGTGACGCCTCTGGTTACCTTGGCCTCGTCTCATCAATTCGCTGCCGTCAACAACCGACTCCAGATCCGCCATCACTGTCTTCGTCAGCAACTCCATGCCCTACGCCGCTTCCTGAGGCCAGATCTCACCCCTCCGACTTCATCTTCGCCCGTGCCGACGCCCAACGACATTGTCATCACCCAAGATCTCCACCATCGCTGCCCTATCTGCATCTCCAACGTCACTACCGTCTTCTTCGTTCGATTGGGGGTTGCCGGGTCTCACATCATCACTCCAGACTCGCCTCGACCCTCGACCCGCCGGCTTAGTCGTCGTCGGAGCCTTGCGAGGGGAGCCCCAAACCGCCACCATTGAGCGCCGAAGGGTATCAGAACCCTAGCCGACAGCGAAGAGAAGAAAGGGGTGATCAGGTACGGGTCTAAACCCGTTCAGGTTTTAAGGAGGGTCACAGCGGGTCGTGGGCCGGGTTGAGCGGGTCGAACCTAAACTCGACCCGACTCACTTAAGCGACGTTAGCACTGACGTCAGCGAGTTGACTCAGTTGATTCAGCCCCGTGTGTTCTGACTCAGTCCAGAAACACAACAGCACTTTCGAAGGCCGTTCAGAGCTCGTTTCAAGTCCAAATCGAGCCCTTTTCGAGACAGCGGATTCGTGACGACCAGTACTACGTTCCTACAGCAATCACATTCAGGTTTGGGCTACGGTCTCTTCCCAGGTAACTTTAAATATTTTGTTCAGTTATTCTTGCCATTTGATTGAAATAGCTAGCCCTTCCAATCTGTCGTAAGGTAGAATTTATTGACTGTTGCCCACTAAATAGTGAGTTGTGTGATTTTGACCTTGAGTGATAACCTGACTTAATATTAATTGTGCTACTAAATTAATTTGAATTTGTGATCACTTGATTTATCTTAGAGTTAACTGTGTCAGCACGTGTATTTATCACTGTCTCCACATTACATTTTCTTATTCACGTGTTAATCTACGTAGCTTAAAATTGGTATTATCTTTCATCACTTTAATCTCTGACTCCTCCTGCATAACATACATATCATTTTAGAACAACTTGCATTTTAGGACAACTTGCATTTTGTGTTAGCTAGGATCTTGCATGCCTACTAGAAGTGGTAGAATTTTTTATGTAGGAGAGACTTCAACACCTATGAACCCTAACATTCATGATACACTCAACATAATCCTTAACAAGATAGAAAAGATGGACCGACAGCTACAAGAAGTTAGGGATCAAGTTGATATCAATTGTAGGGATCTAGCAACCCGAATGGGTAGGCTAGAAACCAATCGGAGAAGAATCACGGAGGAGGAAAATTCTCGAAACGACAGTAGGTCTCCCAGGCGTGAGCAAGTTCCACCCTACTATACAGCTGACGCTGATGCCCAGTATATCAAGAGCGTTAAAGTCGATGCTCCTTTCTTCGACGGGCGCTTGAACCCTCAGGTTTATATACATTGGCAGTTGGCTATGGACCGATATTTTCGTTGGCATGACATGTCTGAATCAAGGAAGATTCGATTGGCCGTGATGAAACTAACGGGACAAGCTGGACAATATTGGGAAAACCTAGAGAGGATGATGAGGTACAGAAGGGAAGACCCAGTGGACACTTGGGAAGGCATGAAAGAGAAACTTATGTTGAAGTATGTTCCACCGTCATTCAGTCAACAATTATTAGACAAGTGGAATCGATGAACTCAAGGGAACAAATCAGCCATTGATTACATTACTAAATTTGATGAATATTTGAATCGGTGTGGAGCTATCGAGTTAGAATCTCCCGAACAGACCCTATCTAGGTTCAAATTCGGTCTTAGGGATGATTATCGCCGAGAGCTCATTGCTCGAGGCATCACGACTCTAGAACAGGCCTATCAGCTAGTCATCGACTTAGATGAGTCTAGAGGAGGATCCTATTTTAACCGAACTAACTTTAGGGATAACTCTAAAACCGCCATTACTAGCCAGTCAACCTTTAACCGAACTCTTCCTACCCCAAATAAACCTGCCTCCAGTTTCTCTAGCGTCAAACCAGCAGGTCCTTCTGGTGCAAAGCCCATCACATCCGAAAGGAGAACAGTTAGTGAATCAGGAAAAGTCAACCCAAGAACCTAATGCTACAAGTGTCAAGGGTATGGTCACCTTGCCAGCCAGTGCTCAAGTCAAACTAAAACCCTTTTTGTAGAAATTCCCATTGAAGATATAGAAGGAGAGGATGAAGAAGTAGTGGTGCACCAACAAGATGATGACTCAGATGCCTCCGTCGAAGAGTATGAATTCAATGAGTGCATCAGAACTGTGAAAATGACCAGCCTACCTCCTAGTGTAGGTCGCACCCAAATAGGAGTGGTTAGGTGCACTTTAACCCAGCCCGAACCACTCAATGACTGGAGAAGGACTGTCATATTTCAAACTTGCACAAAAATTGACAATAAGAACTGCAAGGTAATAGTGAATAGTGGCAGTTGCTTCAACGCTGTTGCGTCGAAGTTAGTCACCACCTTGGGGATGAGACCGGTGAAGCATCCAAACCCCTACAAGGTCACATGGATTGACGCTACATCTATAGATGTTCAGGAGAGATGTCAAATTCTCATCCAGTTTGCCACATACACAGATAATGTGTGGTGTGACATACTGCCCATGAATGTTGGTCATATCATTTTGGGACGATCATGGTTATTCGACTTAGACGTGACCATATATGGACGTACCAACCAATGTTCGTTCGTCCATAACGGAAAAAGGGCGAAGATTATGCCGAATCAACCGAAATCGCCAACCCGAGAAAAAGGTGTTGACAAAGGAAAAGACAAAGTGGATGTACTGAATCCTGAAAAAAAGGGTGATGAGGGTAAAGGTAAGATGGAAATGAATTTGATTAGCCACGATTAAATTGAAAAGAGCTTACATGAGGGTTCTACTTGTTATGCACTTGTGGTTCGAGAGGCTGACCGGAATATCGAGGAGCAGATTCCTGAGCACATTAAACCAATTCTGGAGGAGTTTTCCGAAGCCCTCCCACAAGATCTTCCAGGTGAGTTGCCTCCTATGCGAGACATTCAACATGCTATTGAGTTAGTCCCAAGAGCAACTTTATTGAACCTACCCCACTATAGAATGAACGCAACTGAACATGCGGAGTTACAACGGCAGGTAGAAGAGTTACTCGACAAGGGGTTCATCAAAGAGAGCTTGAGTCTATGTGTAGTTCCCGCACTTTTGGTGCCAAAGAAGGATGGTACATGGCGTATGTGTGTGGATAGCCGCGCAATCAATAGGATTACCATCAAATATCGTTTCCCTATTCCCTGTCTTGATGATATGCTGGATCTAATGTCAGGTGTCACAATCTTCTTCAAAATTGATCTTAAGAGTGGGTACCACCAAATTAGAATCCGGCCAGGGGATGAATGGAAAACCGCATTTAAAACTAAAGACGGATTGTAAGAATGGTTGGTTATGCCCTTTGGACTATCCAATGATCCTAACACCTTCATGAGAGTGATGACCCAATTGTTTCGACCGTTTATCGGTAAATTCGTAGTTATCTATTTTGATGATATACTGATCTACAGCCAAACTCAGGAACAACATGTGGGCCATCTGAGGCAAGTCCTATGCACACTCCAGATTGAGAAGTTTTATGCAAATCCAAAAAGTGTGCTTTCTGTATAGATAAGGTTATCTTCTTAGGATTTGTGGTGTCATCCGAGGGGGTTTCCGCGGACCCTGAGAAGGTCAAGGCAATAATCGAGTGGCCACAACCCCGAACGATTAGGGAAGTCAGAAGCTTTCACGGGTTAGCCACTTTCTACCGTCGGTTCATAAAGAATGTTAGTGCTATTATGGTACCTATAACCGACTGTTTAAAGAGCGAGAGGTTCCAGTGGACTCCTGCTGCCTCCAAGGCTTTCGTTGAAATTAAGAGGATGATGATGGAAGCTCTCGTAATGCGTCTCCTGACTTTTTAAAAACTTTTGAAGTAATTTTGACGCATCGGGACTGGCAATAGGTGGTGTACTGAGTCAGGAAAGCCACCATGTTGCTTATTTCAGCGAAAAACTAAATGATGCCCGACAACGATACTCCACATATGACAAGAAATTTTATGCGGTTATACAGGCATTGCGCTACTGGAGACATTATCTGTTACCGCAGGAATTTGTGCTGTATTCAGATCATGAAGCGCTAAGGTATCTCAACTCCCAGAAGAGACTGAATGCGAGACATAGTAAATGGGTGGAGTTCCTGCAGGATTACACATTTGTTCTCAAACACAAAGCAGGCATCGAGAATAAGGTCGCTGATGCGCTAAGCTGACGTGTCACGACTTTGGTAACTATGAGCACATAAGTGATTGGATTCGAGAGGTTAAGAGAGGAGTATGACTCATGTCCCGACTTTGAAAAAATTTATGTCACGTTACGAGACGGCCCTGTTCGTGAGATGTACGGTCTTCTCCTACAAGACAGTTATCTATTTAGATTTCGTAAATTATGTATTCCCCTACGTCACTCAGGGATTTTCTCTCTTGGGAAGTACATGCTGGAGGTCTGGAGGGACATTTCGGTCGGAACAAGACAATTGAGGCCGTTGAACACCGATTCTACTGGCCGAGTTTGAAAAGAGATATCGCTAAGATAGTTAGCCAATGTCGCACGTGCCAACTGGCCAAGCAACAAAAGCAGATTGCCGGGCCTTACACTCCTCTTCCGGTACCCAATTGCCCGTGGCAAGACGTGAGCCTAGATTTCATACTTGGGTTGCCAAAAACTCAGAAAAAGTATGACTCTATCCTAGTAGTAGTCGATCGATTCTCGAAAATGGCTCACTTTATCCCGTGTTCAAAGACCTCAGATGCGTCTTGAGTAGCCGTCTTGTTCTTTGATAATGTCGTCAAGTTGCATGGGATACCTAAAACCATGGTGTCCGATAGGGACGTTAAGTTTGTTAGCTACTTCTGGAAAACACTTTGGCACAAGATGGGCACCAAACTGAAATTCTCAACAGCCTTTCATCCACAGACAGATGGCCGAACTGAGGTAGTAAACAAGACTCTAGGAAATCTCCTTAGGTGTCTAGTTGGGAAAAATTTGAAAACTTGGGATCTCATTTTGCCTATGACTGAATTTGCATATAATGGATCTGTCAATAAGACTACAGGTCTAAGTTCTTTTGAAATAGTAAATGGTTTTAAATCCAGGCAACCAGTTGACTTAATTCCCATGGCTCATCATCATTCTAGGGTATCAGACTCTGCATCAGCATTTGCATCTCATATCCGTGCATTACATGAGGAGATCAGAGAAAAGATAATGAAAAATAATATTGATTATAAAGCTTCTGCAGATCTACATCGCCGATTAAGAACTTTTAATGTCGGAGATTATGTGATGGTCCGCATGAGACCGAGCGGTTTCCTCTACGAACTGTGAAGAAATTACACGCGCGAAGCGCAGGGCCCTTCAAGATTCTCAAGAAAATCAATTCAAATGCTTATGTGGTGGATCTCCCACCAAACTTTGGCATCAATTGCACTTTTAATGTTGAGGACTTGGTTTCATAGATTAGAGAGGTACCTTTGATACCCCTTCTGACCCATTCGTAGATGAGCCAAGCTAAGACCTTCCTGAGCGCCCTAACTACCTCCATTCCCCCCTAAACTGTCATATGTAAAAGAAAATATAGATTCTATCTTGGATGATCAGATTGTCTCTACTAGAGACAGAGGGACGCGACGCTATCTCATTAAGTGAAGGAAAACCTGATTCAGAAAATTCTTAGATTACCGAGGAAGACCTCCGACATCTTGATCTCGATCGATTGGAGCGCTATCAGAGCCAGCAGCAGATCTGTCCCCTACACTCGACGGGGTCGAGTCCTTTCCACCCGGGGGGAATTGATGATGACATCATGCCGCTTAGGGGCTGATTCGATCGAGTATACTTCAGGAAGCGACACACTGCAGTTCTTTGGCTTTAAATTGAATTTGTTTCAGATTTATTTGTAGTGGATATTTTCATTTTAGCTTTATTTTCTGTAGTAGGTGTTCTTTTGTGGGCGTTTAGTACCACATCGGTTATTTCTCAGTAGTTCTCTTTTGTAAAGCCTATATAAGGCCCCCTAGACTATTTTATCAGATTCATTGAATGATTAAAATTTCCTTAACTTATTCAGTTTAATTCTTGAGTTTTATCTGCTCTAAAATTTTGGTGAGAAAACCCGCGCAAGGGGTGGAAACCCGAAATTTTATCCTCTTTTAAATTTCAAATTTTGGTTACGATTTGAAGGTGATTGCGATCCAGGTCAGTATTACATCATTTTGCCTCCATAACTCCAATTTGGCATTTATCTCAGCTCTGTCTCATTGACTAGGACAATATCATTAGCAAATAGCATACACCACGGTATCTCATTCTGAATAACTCTAGTAAGCTCATCGATTACTATGGCAAATAAGAATGGACTCAGTGCAGATTCTTGATGCAATCCAATTGTGATAGAAAAATTACTTGTTATGCCTCCACAAGTTCTGACATTTGCTACTATTCAATTGTACATGTCCTTGATTATGTCAATATACTTGATGGAAACTTTCTTTTTCATCAATGTCCACCATAATATCTTTCTTGGCACCTTATCATAAGCTTTTTCTAAACCAATAAAGATCATATGCAAATTTCTTCTCTCGAAATCGCTATATAAGTTGACGAAGCAAATGAATAACCTCTGTCATCGATTGTCCCGACATGAACCCAAACTGGTTCTCTGATGTTTTAACATTCTGCCTTAACCTGTGTTCAATTACCCTTTTTCAAAACTTCATGGTGTGACATGAGTTTTATTTCACGGTAGTTTGAACAACTCTGAATATCACCCTTGTTCTTATAGAGAGGTACTAGAGTACTCTTCCTCCACTCATTTGGTATCTTTTAGTTAGCCAGATCTTGTTAAAGAGGTTTGTTTGTCATCTCACGCCCATCTCTCCTAAGCATCTCCGTACCTCAATAGGAATTCCATCAGGGCCAACAACTTTCTTTGACTTCATTCTCTTCAAGGCCTCTTTTAACTTCAAATTTGCTAATTCTGCGCATGTAATTACGTTTCATATTCTGCTACTGAATGGTAAGGTTACCCAAATCTTGAGTAGAACTACCATTGAACAATCTAACTCGAAAATCTTTAATAGATGAGATTGTCCGTACTAACTGCTACGTGTTGTGAGTCTTGTGACTATTGAGCCAACTTACAAGGTGGGAGCTCTACACTTGAAACTCTGAAGTAACCAACATAGAGGCATCAACCGAAAATGGAAGCAAAACGGTGTCTCCTGCACCTAGGTCCACACGACTGCATCTAGTTTCCATTTCAAATGGAACACAATAATGTTAAATGTGGATCCCATACATAGAGAAACCTTGTAGCGACTCGTAGCCTTGAAACTGTCATGTCCTGGGGTTCCCAATTATTTGCTATTTGCAAGGAATTAAATTAGCTGAAATGGAAAATTGGTCACTAGCATTGGCTAATTAACTATTATAATAAGAACTATAAGGTCAGCAACCAAAGAATATAGGGTAAGAAGGATGCGTTAAGTTTTGAAGAAATTATCGTGATTCTATTTATATTTTGTGGATGAGAAGTACATTATAATTTTTCGTTGTTGAAATTCTTATCGAACAAGTTGCATATACCTTTACTTTCTCTTTGTCAAATTCTGCAGAATTTTCTATATCTTTGAGATTGAATATATGCAAGCACATAAGAATGCATGGAAAACTTTTTCAGATTTTATTTGTACCTTATCTTATCCATTAGCTATCTATTTATCTAGGTTGAAGGAATACTTTTGCGAGCTGCAGATGAGTTGCAGGCTCTTCAAGATGAAAGAAAGGTGCGTCGTGCATCTTCATTGGTTTTTTGTGTTATATTACTTGTTTTTCTTTCAGTATCAAATAAAGTTGCTTTATTGAGTTTGCAGAAAGTGGATCCGAAGACTGCTGAAGCCCTTGATCAATTCTTGTTAAAGTTAAGATCTTTTGCAGGAGGAAATTCTTCATTTACTTTCATACTTGATGATCCAGCCGGAAACAGCTTTGTTGAGAATCCGTAAGGCTATTTCTGTAATTGGATCTTGATTGGCTTCCAAGTATTGCCATGTGGTTTAATATACTCTGTGAAGTTCCACCAGTCTAATTATTTGAAGTATCTGCTGAAATATTTCATTTTATAAGCTCATTGTACCTTTACCTTTTTTTATCATGCTCGAAACTGAAACTGAAAAGGTTGTGGTCTAACTATGGATCGTGTGGCCTTCAAAGGTTCCTCTCTTGCCTGTAATTGCTTTGGATGGTAATTTGGCACCATCTGAGGAAGGATTGACATCTTGTTGACACCAGTCATCAATTACTTGCAGGAGTTTTCTTAACTTTGGTTTGACAGCCAGTCGTCAATGACATTTCATAGCCAACCCCATTTTGATGGAGAAAAAGGTTTAGATTGTGATGATAAAGCTTATTGTACCTCCTATCCGTTTACCCTACGCTAGAGTACTTTAGTCTTTATGACATTTCATGTTTAGCTTGCCCAATTTACATGAGCTAAGTGAACCTTAGAGAATGGGAGTAACCGGACTTGATCCCAAGGTGATAAGTAGATTTCAATCCAGCAACTTTCTCGTATATCTGTAGTTAATATTGTCTACATGTTGTTAGTTATCTTGCAAGTTGCAAGAGCCTCCGACACTCTGTTGGCTAGGATCTTAAATTCTATTTCAACTGCTTGCTTTCCTTTCACAAAATAATTTTTTTTTATTGGCAATGGGATCTGAAAAGCTATTATGAACTCACATTTGTACCAAAGAACATGCTGGATAGAATTCTGAGTAGCCATCAATTATAATAAAAAACAAGAAGCAATCTTACAGGAGGGCACCACTGTATTCAGTGGTAAGGCCTCTTGCGATCATGCAGGAAGTTTCATCTGAACCCTTGATCAGCTGGCTTTAGGGCATTGAAGAATCGTGTCCTCGGGCTTTTTTAATGCTGCTTTTTTAATGCTATCTATAATCTTTGTACTATAATGGTTCACATATATGCTATGTTGCACGGTCACGGACACAACAACAAGGGCACAATGCGACATGACACGTCAATACATGACAAATTCTAGAAAGTACATAGAAAATAAGAGTATCGTGTCCGATACGTGTGTCTGACACGCGTGTCCGATACGAGAGGGCTCCAACTTTGAAGTGTCCATGCTTCCTAACATATAAGACTAGTTACCAAAAGCATAAGCTAATGGAGCATGTACTATGTTACATTGGTATGGATAGGGAATATGGATACGTCATGATACAGGTAAGCGAATACAATAACTCTTAAAAATTCATAATACAGGTTTAGGTGTATGGCTATAATAGAATTATGCATTTGTATGTGGGTAATGTTTTATCTATGAGTTGGTTTTTCAAGACCATAATGACTATAGAAAGACCAGGTCAAATGCACAAAAAGCTTTCCAACAGACAACTTTGGTATTATAAATTAAAAAAAAATGTAATAAGAGCCATTGTAAAGGAGGGAAAGGATGCAAAATAGTCCAAAAAGTGGCTTTCATGAGAAGATGTGTCGCCAATTGCATTATGTGAGCAGTTATAACCTTTACTTTTAATAAACAAAGGACAAAGCATCATCATGAATCTAAGACGTCCCATAACCCAATCATTGCACGTCCCATAACCCAATCAGATATTTTATTTTTCTTTTTAAAATATCAATCTCTCCTGATTTTTCAAATATGTTATGTAATTTCATTGGCTTAAGTTGACACACAATCATCCATTGATGACAAAAGTATGCGCGTGTGAGGGGGACGAAGACATTACTCGTTACATGAATTTACTGTAGACTTGGAGTTTATGCTATATGCTTTGAACAACTTTAATTGTCTTTTCTATTCTCTAGATCATCTAGTGTCTACAGAGTTATACAAACCTCAACTTCCAAGCTGCCTGTTTAAAATATGATAAAGTGCATTTCAAAAAGTAATATTGAAGGTTAAAATTTTGCAACAAAACATCAAGAATCAATTGAACTATGAAAATTTATAAAAACTTGTAACTTACACAGGTCTCCAAAATTTTGTAGAAAACTTGTATTCCACATATTTCAAGAAAATTGAGAAGTTCTTAGTAAAAATATCCAAAGCTAACTATACATTCATCCAACATTATATCAAAAAAAAAAAAAAAATTAGCGACTAACAACTGGATTATATCCATTACACAACAATCATACTAATCAAATCCATATCATCATGAATTCTTGTTGGCTTTTGTCTTCTTCGACCTTTTCCTTTTTCTCCAACAGCATTCTTGCTCCTTTTTGGCTCTTGGCCCATCTGCATTGAAATTTAGTTGTGAAGTAGATGCTACTTAAAAAAATTGACGGTGCAACCATAGCCGTTGAACATAATCACCTCTATTCACCCCGGCTCATCCCAAAACTTAAAACTGTTTCAAATCAAGGCAACTCGTCAAATGTTGAAATATATATAAAAAAATAACTATATTGTTTATTATTAAAATATATATTAACTATTAATCCTCGTAAAAGGTTAGTATCAGTTCTTCACATTCCAATTTCTACACGGTAAGGTTTTCCAACAGATTATGTTATATAGTTGCATTTCAACTGAAAGTCTTCCATATCTCCATTCCTTTTCTGTTTGCTCAAGCCAAAGAAAATTCCCAGAAGGCTTTCAAAGGAGAAAAAAAAAAGATTGGCAAAACAAAAGCCAGCTCCACTGGTTGCATATGTGACAAGACGACACTGTATTCTGTAATCTAGTAAACTTCCAGTGTTTTTTTTTTGAGAAATAGATGTAAGTACATTATGGGATTATGGTAGGTAGGGAGATTACGCCTAGTTCCAAGACTTCACCTAGCTGCATTCCCCTCTTGAGAATAAGGTGATGCATGGCTCTACAACCTTGCTTTTCCTAACCCTATAAATGTATAGTATAACAAAGGTATTTCTTTCCCAAAAGAGCGTCTTCACAAGGGCTTCATGTATGCAAATCATGAACCAACTTTCATCACTCGGTGCCACACAACATAGTGACATGGCCAAGAAATGTCTTAAGCTAAAAAGACGAACATGTCTATCTTATATTGAACAAAGACCAAGAAACAAATTGTGCAAAGAACTGAATTATTTGAAGAGCTATAGTTTATTTAATAATTTGAAAATAAAATCAAATGATAATTATTATTCTTTTTAAGACAAATGGAGTTTTAATGTGCAAAGTTTGGTGGGTGTCGATCAAGATGAAGGTAAGGGCGGAGAAGGAAAGAGTTTGGAGCTTGTAAAGATCTCATTTTCAAATGAATTTGATATTGGGTCATGATTTATTCTTAGTGTTGAGGATTGAAAGGATGTAGGTAATTTATAATCATGGTGATGGATTTCAAACTTAGAGAAAAATGGAACATTTTTTTTAATTTGACGTGAGGTGATGAGTTCTCATCATTTATAGGATTGGAGGATGTGAGCTTGTGGGATTCATAATGAGTTTCAATATTTCACAAAGAGTTTTGAGTTGTTTGGTAAGGAACTTGAAGAAAAGGTTGAAGAAGATAAAAAGAAGAAGAATTTGGATGTATTTACTTCTTTTAGAAGGGTTCTAATCCAAGCCAGAGAATATTCTTAGTATATTCTAACATATAAACAGAGATTAAATTGCACGTGGGATTTTGTCCCAACTTAAATAATTTGAGGTGGGAATATGAAATCATGAAGATTTCATAGATAAATGGGGAATTAAGAAAGTTTTTAGGTGTTGATATGGGGAAACTTTAGTAAAAAAGACAATTGTAACATAAAAGTAGGATACTCAGGTTAACCAGCATTGGCAAAGTTTAAAACTCAATTGCTAGTTTTGGTTTTAGGCGAGAAGGGAAACAGTTTTTACCAATTAAGTACAGGAACACTTAACAAAAGAACCTAAAGTGTGAGTAGATGAAAACAGAGTGATCATAATCTGCTAGTGAATAATATTGTCAGTTTGAAAATTTCATTAGTTATTTCTCTCTTTTCAATTTTTGATTGTTGTATACCCTAGTTTTGGTTTCTCATTTTGTCACTCTACAGATTTCGAACCTGAACATTCGTTCTACAGTCATGTTGGTTAATATTAATATTTAATAACCTTTTGTATGGATATTATATCTTTCAGATACTATGCAAGAAGGGCTGAGATATAGGAATCAAGAGTCAAGACCCCATAAACCAAAATACTTTGATCAAAAGTAACCACATAAACTGATGATCAAAATAGCTCAAATCACAAAATGTAGAAAAACCCTTTTCATAGTGACCCTTCTCACAGTGTATTAGATTTGAGGAGTTGATTTATCTTCTAATTCTAAACTGTACTCGATCTTTTATTCCACATCTTTTAGTTGGATTTGTGAGATTGATGGTAAATACATGATCATGCTTCTCCGTTTCTTTCTATACAATTTTGATCCTCTCTTCTCTTTAATTTATAATTTTCTAAAAGAATTAATAACAGATAACAGAAAAGAGTAAAATAAACTCCAACGAAACAACAACAACTAAGCCATTTGTCCCAAGTATTTGGGGTAGGCTATATGAACCAAAAGAGAATTACGCCGGATTGGGCACATGGATCAACTTTCTCTACTCATTCCTATCGAGCAAAACAAGAAACTGATTAAACAATTAAAATAAAAAACAAACTTTTCTTATGAGATTTTGAGAAACTGAAGAGGATTATGCTTAAAAGATCCGCATGTCAAACAAAATCAAAATGGGCAACAAAAACCCCCATGTCACAAAACAAATCAAAAGTAACCTCCTATAAAATTTTCTCTCTCCATCGACCAATTTCACTTAAAATAGCTTGTCCCAAAATCGAGGAAAAAGTGAGAAATAAAAATCATACCTTGTCACCATGTCTGAGTGCATCGGAAATAACCATAGCTTTATTATCCAACGAAACCATTTCCTAGCATTGTTGACAATATGTTGAGCTTCCTGCTCCGCAGCTAACAATTGCTGACTTCCACCTTGACATGTGCTGGAATAGATTTTCTACCTGTCAACTTTAGTAGGATACTATCGTAAGAGCAAAAGGTAACAAAACATTGTAATATGATGTGCAGATAAAGTATGACATGAGGCGAATCATGGAAATTAGTAATTGTTTTCCACCTACACATGAAATAACTTTCTGCGTGCAGTAATTTGATGTTATGTGTATGACAATTAACAAGTAATAAGTTAAAAGATAAAACATATGAAAAATCATAAATCTAAAGCTCGTGACTCATGGTTGATTGATAACAATCTGCATTTTCAGTTAATTGGTCTATCAGATTCTGACAAATAGACCTACAATTATGATGAGAGAACAATTAAAGTAAAGCCTTATTTCAAATCTACGAGATGATTTATCAATTTCAATTCTCTATAGTATTCCAAAAAATATCTCGAGTAGCATCCTTCACATATAATTGATATTTTTATTCAACTCCTTTCATCCTTTGAGTGCCAGATTGAAGAAACAAATAAACTAATTAAAAGCCTAATTCCCAAACTGCTCAAAAATCACAAAATCTCAATAAGTAAATGCAAAATTAAGGTAAAAGATGAGGAATATTGGGCTAATCAATCAAAGAAATAAGAAAAGTTTCAAAATCCTAATGATAAAAAGAGACATGTAGAACTATTTCAATTAGGGTTTGAATAAAGTTACCTTTGGATTGGAGGAGAAATATCTTGCAGAAATTTACAGAAATTAACCCCCACGACCTGTATGCATAGTTAAATTTTACTAATCAAACACAACATGCAGACAAAGATTAACCCAAAACTAATTTCACATGAACCACGATATATGGGGTTAAGAGAAGAGAGCATACTGAGATTTTTCTGTCTTGTATGAACTTGGGGCAGTGGATCCTGTGAGCACTACCAGAATCTTCAATTGAAGCCATACAAAGAGGCATACACACACACACACACACAGAGAGAGAGAGAGAGAGAGAGAGAGAGAGAGAGAGAGAGAGAGAGAGAGAGAGAGAGAGAGAGAGAGAGCCGGCAAGAGACAGAGGAGGGGAGAGCGACAGAGATAGAGAGAAGGGGCGGGTGGGCGAGAGATAGGGAGGGAGAGATATATATTGTGACGGAGACGAAGGGGCTTGGAGTCAGAGTGGATTCGGGAGCGACAAAAGGGTTCGGGAACGATGAGAGAGGAGGAAAATATAGAAACTGGGTCGGGTCACACATTAAAACGTGTTGGATCCTATACTAATTAAACGGGTCAGTTCCTCTACTATCAAACCAACGGTGAAGATATGTCTAAGGGAATCCATGGCTAGGATGGGCTCTGGACAGGCCAAAAAAAGACAGATCTAAAGTCAAAATTCGCTCTTTTTAAGAGAATATATATTTTCAAGTTGTGCATCAATAGTTACCTTAACAATAAAAATTTATATTAAGAAACCAAACAAATAACATAAATGCGTCTAGAAAACAAATTAATTTGTGAAACCATCATCTATCCATTATAACTTCTAAGTTCTAACTTCCTAGTGGTGGACTGGATACTTCTCTGATACATCTTGGATACATTATAAATTTAGCATATATTAAAAGAAGTTTCGACAGGTGTCCATTAACTTGCTGAGTATTCAAAGATCGGATAAGTAACCAATATGGGTATGACATCAAAAAGTATCCGTGCAACATAGGTTATGGACTTACAATGTTTGCCACTTAACACTCCTCACATGAGCTCTTGGGTCATGCAGAGAGGCTCCTGAAGTTAACATGACTTGCATGGAAAGGACAATAATGGGGGCGAATAAACATATCTTTAAACCCAACAATGAGGTTGAACCCATGACCTCTTAAAACTTATTGCTTCGGTACCATGTCGGAACACCACTTTACCCAAAAGCTTAAGCAAATGGGTGCAGTAACAATGTATGTCAAACAAACTTAACACTAAAAAAAAATGGTCCAGAGTATATAAGACACTTGAAATCACTATTGTACCTAAAATTTTACTGCACTTGATCCATACTAATTGTGGTTTCTGAGCTTTGTTAGGAACCTGATCTTATATTGTCACACCCTAAGACTTGAAGTTGTTCCAAGAGTTGGAGAGAGGCGTTCTTGGCTAATTATGGCCTGCAAATCTCAATATCAGTTCAAATAAATTTGATCATATGATTGTAAATAAAGTACACATTAATAATTCCATCCATGACTTCCTACTAAGTGGACATCTTATGTCTATCTCAAAGCATATATTTGTACATTTTCAACACTCATAACTTAATTGTTCCCCTGATTAACACATATACATAAGCCAAACATGATTACTCCATTCCATACGCCTAAGAAAGATACAAACTCAAGAAATATACCAATATCATACTGCTAATCTATACATTAATGCCAAACTTAATACCAACTAGGACCTTTATGTCAAATTTGCACCTTCCTCGGAGGTCAGTTGTCACTACCACCTGCTACTCTGTAAGTGTTCGAAAGAACATGGGTAAGTACACAATCCAATAAGTGATCACCCCAATCCATAGAACTAAGATATGGAAAAGAATAGAGATTGAAGATTTATACTATTAATGGTCTCACAGATAGCACGAGAAGAATTTTAGTCATAAACATGTCATAACAAAAGTGTAATAAGTTTGAAAAATGCAAATTTAGGGTATTGGAATATCATACAATTTGATGATGTATGATTTATCATAGAACATTTTGATAACAAGTAAAGTTACAGTTAACCACTTTCTCATAAAAGTATTTAGACACAATATAAGCTCATGCTAATTCAATTTCTTTTGTCAAAGCCCTCTTGGTCACCAAATGGGTCTAAATAAATACCAAACGATATCTGCAATGATCCAGACAAATACCCAAAGGTTCGCTTCAGAACAATACCAAAAGGTTATTTCTAAATTTGGTCCAGAACAATATAGATGAGTGGTTCAAAGAGGTGAGCTTTATTTTCTGTCCAGAGGTTTAAACTAGTTTAATTCCATACAGTCTAAACTAATTCAGAATTTCATATGACATCATGTTACTAGTAACAAATCTCTTGTATACATTAATTGATTCATATATAGCGGTATCAAATCAAGTAAACCTTGTAGAAATATCATTTACAAAATACTTTTGACAAAACTCAATCATAGCAAGTACATTGTATAGACTCAAAGAATTCTGTACAAGATAGTCCAATAGGTTTCAGGTGCAACTAATGAACAATTTTGTATTGAGTTTTGTTATAGAACTGAAGGGTCTCCTTGTAGTTAAGATCCCAAGACAGATTCCATAATAGAATTTGCTCTAGATGAAACTAAAAGCTTAAGCTTCTATACAAAGTCTAGGATAGGGGACTGAAATAGATAATGGTTCTTTTTAAAATCTCAAATGCATCTAAAATGTAAGCTCATATTTTAGTTTTATTTGGAACAACATTCTGATTCATAGGAAATCAGTAAGAAATATAATTTAGTTCTATCCTTGAAATAGAAGTTCTAAGTAATTCAACTAGGTCACATTATGATTATGATTTGTAGAAACAATTAGGAGAAAACTAAGCCTTCAGCTGTCGAAACATCTAAAGTCTGCTAAATTCAAAAATCAAAAGAGTTTCATAGAGTAGAAGTTTCTAGCTCAAGAAAATCCAATTTGTAGTTCTGGAGATTTGGAGAGAACTTACCTCAATTCAAGGTCAACCCAAGCTTTTGTTTTCGGTTTTTTCCAGCCATGTTTTTGTCGAATTACCCCTTTCTCTTGATCTCCCTTTCTTTCTCTGTTATGCTTTCCTTATCTCTTTCAATCTAATGAGTACTTCTTTTCATTACTTTTTTATGTGTTTATTTATAGCGGTGGGAAAGACTTGTTAATAAAAGGAAGAGGGGGTGGAGGGCGAGACTGAAGGCAGGTGTGAGAGGGAGGGAGAGATGTTGGCTGTTTGGGTTCTCTGTAAATTCTTTTTACAGCTTTCTTTAGATCTTAATTATTTAGCATTCAGCTCCGCTGTCTCTCTCTTTGGCACCTATCGTCTTAAGAACTCAAATTTAATTTTAAGTTTACAAACAGTGATCGAAGTATCGGCCGAGTCGGATACGACTCGGCGACCTCCGGTATGACTCGGAGGCCCGAGTCAACCGAAGGGCGCCGAGTTGACCGAGTCGAGTCCGAGTCGGACCCGATCCGGGTCGACTCGGCGCCCGTGACCCTTCGTTTAAAGGGGCTGAGGGTGAGAGAGAGATCAGATCTCTGATCTCTCTCTCTCTCTCTCTCGCGCTCGCTGCCCCTTTCCTCTCGTTGTCTCCCCGCGTCGCCGTCGCCGTCGCATCGCCTTCGCAGAATCGCATGTAATTTTCCCTCTCTCCCTCTCTCCTCTCTGTCTCCGTCTCTCTCTCCCGCTGTCTCTCTCTCTGTTGGACTCTCTCCCTCTCCCTCTCAGTCTCTCTCCCCCTCCCTCTCTGTGTGCCTCTCTTTCCTTCTCTGTCTCCGTCTCTCTCTCTCTCTCTCTCCGCTGTGTCTCTCTCTGTCTCTCTCCGTCGGACTCTCTCCCTCTCCCTCTCCCTCTCAGTCTCTCTCTCTCTCTTCGTCTCTCTCTGTCTCTCTCTCTGTCGGACTCTCTCCCTCTCAGTCTCTCTCTCTCCCCCTCTGTCGGAGACCTCTCTCTCCCTCTGTATCTCTCTCTCTCTGTCGGACTCTCTCTCCCTCTCTCCCCCCCTCTCAGTCTCTCTCTCTGTGTCGGACTCTCTCTCTCCCTCTCCCTCTCAGTCTCTCTCCCCCTCTCCCTCTCTCTGTCTCTCTCTCTCTCTGTCCTTCTCTTTCTCCGTCTCTCTCCTCCTTTGTGTCTCCCTCTCTCTCCTCTGTCTCCGTCTCTCTCCCTCTCTCTCTCTGTTCCTCTCTCTCTCCCTCAGTTTAATTAATTTGCGTTTAATGTAATTTAATTTAGTTTAGTTTAGTTAAAGTTAATTTAAGTCAATTTAATTTAATAAAATTTTGTAATTATAATTAAGTTAGGTAATTTAATAATTTTATTGAAGTTAGGTAATTAAGTTAGTGTAGGTTAATCTAGTATAAACTACTTTAGTTTAATTTAATTTAGTTTCATTTAATTGAGTTTAATTTAATTTAAATTAGTTTAGTTAACTTAATTTGATATTTTTTACCGACGACGCTTGTATTTATGCTTTCACGTTATGTTTTGAGTGTTAGGTGATATGTTTTGAATATGTGATGCATGAATTTTGATGTTTACATTTTTTTAATGATTTGTCATGATTTTTTCATAATTTTTTTTTGGCGTTCTATGTAGCGTTTTGCGCGTATCGTCCGAGTCCGATCCGAGTCGCCGAGACCGATCGGTCTCGGTGCCGGCCGAGTCGGCGGCCGAGACCGAGACTTTGAACCATGTTTACAACCCATATATGCATATTAACAAAAGACTCAAAGCACAGGTGAAAGCTTATTCTTAAATTACTCCTTATTTTCAATAGGAAAATGTCCTCTCAAATCTTTTTATTTTTCACACAATTTTAATCATAGTTCTAAGCACTCCATTAATTTGAATATAACTAGTAGGAATAGTTCAGGTTGTTACAAATACTCACGCAAGAACATTTATATTGATAAAATATACTTGGGTATAAAATAGTTAGTGTAAAGTATCTATTCAAGTGTAAATGAATATATAAGTTTATTCTAGTTCACACAAACTGACAGGATATCGAAACTTGTGGCAAAACATAGCCATGCCAATAACAAATTGCATCAATAATCAGTAATCTACTAAATTTCTGCATGAACAACTACTGCATTAGTTATCATGAGCAGTTTTAACATTTTATAGTTTGGTATTTTTCTTAGTAGTTTGAATAAATTATTTTGTGAATAATTGAAGAATCATTTGGTTCTGGAAAAATTAGGAACTCATTGATAATGTTATGACATTAAAGTCAACAAGAGTTTATAGGGATGCTTTAGCTGAGGAAAATAATTATTGGTTTTACACAACTGTACTATGCATGTTGTGTGCTGTAAGTTATGTCGTTGGGTTGTTTTGTGAAGTTATTATCTGAGTTGGACATCCGCTATATTTGATGTAGTTAACATTTCATATAAGAAGGTGCTTGACTTGTTTGTATGAGTCTTCACATTTCTTTCATGATTACAGGTCTGCTCCATCTCCAGACCCATTGTCATCTGTTCATTTCTATGAAAGGACACGGGAACAACAAGCATCCCTGGGTTTTCTTGTGGAACCACCCTCAGATGAAGAAGCTTCAGCTGAGGAAAACAACCTTGGAGCTGATGGAATGCAAAATGTACCCCATGGTTCAGTTGGAGCAGTTGCTGGTCGTCGTGCAATTGCTCAGGCTAACACTGATCAAGTTGTTGCAGCCCTGTGTAGGTATTCAGCACCGGAAGAGGTATGGTTAAAATGCTATACAGCTGATTCACATGATGCATTTTAATTTCAACTTTATTAATCATTCATTGCTTTCTTGGATTCCTGGTGCAGGTTGACACTTTGCCATCTTCATGTGGGGCTTGTGCAGCTGCATGTGTAACTCGTTTTTATGCCACCAGTATCCTTTTGTTAACTCCCATTCTTATGGTGCCATTTGAAAATGGTCAAGGCTATTCCTTTGTATAAGAAAAATTTTATGCCTCTGGTTAAATGGGTAGTGGATTCCCCTTGGTAGAAATTAACCATGTTAATACAATTTATTTTCTTAATTAACTTTACATAATGAACAATTTACCTTGAACATGGTTGACCACACGTTGAATCACCGCCTATACTGGTACAAACTGTATGGAAAATCTGGGAAGTTCCTCAAGAGGCTTTTGATTTTCTAGTGCTGAAGATGTGCAACTATGGGGTTAAAATACTGATATTTCTCTAAACCCCCAAGTATTTCATTTTCTCAGTTGTGATAGCAAAAATGAATTTAGTTTACTTTACATAATGGATAATTTACTGAGGAACAATGCATCCACCTTGAGCATGGTTTGACCACACATGTTGAATCACTGTCTGTACTTTGCAAACTGTATGGAAAATCTGGGAACATCTTCAGGAGGCTTTTGATTTTCAAGTGCTGAAGATGTATAACTATGGGTTTTGAATTTTGATGCTTGTATTTGTCTAATAAACTGAAGTATTTCATTTCTCAGTTGCAATAGCAAAAATGCATTTGTTGAGCTTTAACTACTTGTAGAAATTCCATATTTTCGAGAAGTTATTGTAATGGCTTCAACTTGTGATTTGTGCGGTTACCGTAGCTCTGAGGTAAGTTGCTTTTTTAAAGGCACATTATAATTGGTGATTAATGTGTTAGGTTCTAGGTTTGTTATTGATCTTCTCCTGGTACTCTTTATGCTGAAATTCTGATGCTTATGCTTACTCTTTTCGCTAACAGTTGAAGCCTGGTGGTGAAATTCCTAAAAGAGGAAAGAAGATTACAGTGTCTGTGCGGAGTATAGAAGATCTTAGCCGGGATGTGATAAAGGTTCATGTGCTTACCTTGTTGAATTTTTCATGTGATTTCCATTTGCCCTCCTTCCCAGTCACATATCGCCAACTGATTTGCTTCAGAACATTATGTATGTACAAAACAAAGCATATCAGAGGCTATTCAAATTCATGGAGTGGTTTGACCTCACAACTTATATGGATGTGCTAAGTGTCTTTTCCATTAGGACAAAAGAATAATTCCTGATGGTCTGTATCCTTGTACTCTGACAGATTAAACTAAATCTCAAAAGATGATTAAGATGGCAGCATCATAGCCTGCAAAATATTGCAAAGATTGCCTGCTGTTGCCTCTAAACTGTCAGACTGGTTACGGGGAATCCACGCCTCTTAATGGTCATGCTTATTCTCTTAGGTGACTAGGCAGGGCTGTTCTTTAATTTCAATTAGATCCATCGGGACATGACAGCTAGGTAAGGATAAACTGAATATTGCTCAGACATAATTAACCTTGATGTATAAAATATCTCAAACTTGTATTCTTTGCTCCGGGTACAGGTTGAATAGAAAATCATATACGTGTTTCATGTCATTTTCTTTCAACAAAATCAGTATGCAAAAGTCAGAAAAAGTAAGAAGTGGGGTTTTTTTTTTTTTTTTTTTTTTTTTTTTGGGGGGGGGGGGGGGGTGTGGGACACAGGTAACACCACATACTAGCAGGATGCTAAGTTTTGTTCTTTTTGTTTCTGATCTTCCCTTCTCCATAAGGCTGTTCTCTGTCTAACCAAGTATTATTTAAAAAATTAAATCTAAGAATAGTGTAAAAATACTAGAGAAAATCAATTTAAGAATAGAGTTTGAAATAGAGACAAGTTAAGCCTTTTCTTTCTTTTGATACCCACCGTTGTTAGCTTTTATAGCAGATGTCTCTACATATCTTTGTTACAATATTAATACTCAAGTTGAAGTGGACAATAGGTAAACCATGTGATATTAGTGTAGCTTTTCTGTCTATAGGTTGGGGTTGGTGGGGGGTTGGTTAAGAAATACAATGTTTATATAGTAGCAGTAGCTTTGAACTCTAGAGGTGCGTGATGTAATACATGATCGCAATTACCTTCGAGTACAAATAAAAAGGAAAAACTAGGGTTTTATAAGAAATAAAATAAAAAAGAGAGATATGGGTTGGAGAAAGAACCCGATAACTTTGGGCTTCGCACCCCTTACGCGGCTTCACACCCCTTGCACTACGGGCTTCGCACCCAAAACTCAAGAGTACTCTCAAGAGAATTTAACTGAAATTTTTTTAATTATTCGTTGTCTATTTATTCATTGAGTTGAGTCTCTTTATATAGACTCTTATAAAGTGAACTTCTTGGATATAACGATGTGGTACTAAAAAAAATATAAACAAAACATATCTCAAAATAAGATAAGGTATGAAAAGACAACTGCCAACTGGCGTGATGTCCTCATCAATTCCCTCGAGGTGGGAGAAACTCGACCTTGTCGAGTGAGGACTTTCCTCATGAAGCATCTCAATCTGGCCAAGGTGGTGGTCGTGGTAGCATCCTGGTACTTCACGTTGATACCATGGTGGTGGAGGTGGAGCTGGTCTCCGTGACGGGTCGGCTGTGAAAAATGACAGCTCGATCAAGGTATAGAGTGTAGACCAAGGCGCATCATCCCTGTTGAAGACGGAGCTAATACCAGGATTCCATAGGCTATCCAACTCATAAGTAATGGAAGCAATCCTCTTCAGAGCCTTATCGAAATCTCTACGCCAAGCGTGCAACTTCTTCACAGCCTCACAACGACTCGTAACCGTCACCTTATTATCAACCAAAATTCCTGCAAAGTACTATACGGGTACACATTAAATTTGTGGGTATTATTGCAAATTGCTATCGGCTTAGTGATATCATTAATATATGCAACAAACAAATGCAATGTAGTAGGTTCAACTATCTCATTCACGTCATCACTAGCGCTATCAGACATGTGAATTTTATCAATAACTAGTGTGTCGGCACCAACTGTTGTGTCTTCAATTATACTAACAGTATTGGAAGGAACATGGACTTTCTCAATAACTCTCGAGACGTCAACTTCATCACTAGACACAATTCTAACTTGTTGACTCTCCAAAGGACACTGATAATCATAATGTTCATATCCTTCACATTTAGAATACCTGGTCTTAGTATTGACTAGCATTTTGAAAGTCAAGTCCAACCTTAATGCAACATCAAAGGCCTTTTCAACAGTGTCTAAGTCATAGGGGCTAGTAATCATAGCACGTTTTATTTTAGGGCGTAAACCCCAAACAAATCTAGTTACAGTCACAAAAGGGTGCTCTCTCACTTCACCACGATGAGTTAAGTCCTTAAATATGACAATGTAATCATGAACGGACATATGACCTTGATGAAGGTTGTGTACCTGGTCTAAGTGGGGGTCCCTATAATGTTGACTAGTCATGATGGCTCAAGTAAACAAACAGATGTAGTGGATAGAGTCAGATAAACTAAATGTATGCACTAAACGAACAAATACCCTAAAGTTTTAAGTTCTAAATGCAAAGAAAAATGCATTTTTAAAATGATGAAAAGCGAAAAATGCTGATACAACCACTAGATCGAAACAAATAACATTTCAACTAACAAATTATAGCAATCCATATAGTAGTTGCAAGTAATTTAACAACTAACGATTCAGGTCAAGTTAGGATCACATGAGGGGTGAGTCGTTCACGCCCATCACGCCCAAACACAAAAATCCTCTAGGATTTCTTTGAGAAATACTCACACTGAAGAGCTAAAATCACCCACAAGACTCATGGACAACAGTGATAAGCAATGGAAGATGACTACCTCGAGAATGGCGCAAATCGAGCGCTAATCGGGGCAGAAACAAGCTCTAGACTGTGGTGCGCTGATCTACTGAGTTGAATCTGGCAGGCGACCGAAGCTTAAACTAGGATATAAAGGATGTAGATGTGTAGTGTTGCTCTCAACGAATCTGTTGCTTCGAAAACGACTCGAATCGAGCTTGAAACGGGCTCAGAATGGACGAGTTTTTGGGGGGGGGGATAGAACAGTAGCTGGGCGGTTACTGTTCACTGTGAACAATAAAAAAAAGTTTTTTCTCTATTTTTTTCCTATTTTTTCCGTTTTTCTGTTTTTTTTTCCTGTTTTTCCTTTTTTTTCTTTCAAAGTAGATCTAGATCTAACAGCATTTGGGTTTTTTTTTTGCAAAGTAGATCTAGATCTAAAGATCCAGATCTAAGATTTAGGGAAGAGAAGAAATTCGAAGGGGATTGTGACCAAGCTCTGATACCAAATTGATATAATACAGGATCGCAATCACCTTCGAATACAAATAAAAGAAAATACTAGGATTTTAAAAGAAATAAAATGAAAAAGAGAGATTAGGGTTGGAGAAAGAACCAGATAAGTTTGGGCTTCACACCCCTTACGCGGGCTTCACACCCCTTGCACCACGGGCTTCACACCCAAAACTCAAGAGCACTCTCAAGAGAATTTAATTGGAAAAAGTTTTAATTATTCATCGTCTACTTATTCATTGAGTTGAACCTCTTTATATAGGCTCTTACAAAGTGAACTTCTCGAATATACCTGATATGGTACTAAAAAAAAGATTAAAAAACACAATATCTTAAAATAAGCTAAGACATGAAAAGACAATTGGCAACTGGCGTGATGTCCTCATCAGTGCGCTTGCCTCTCTCTGTCACGTTCAATAGCATAATACTCTATAGTCAGGAATTATTCATGCTTTTGGTGGGGAAGTCACTCTTAGGTGTTTCATGGTCTTCAATGTTACAATGCTAGTATGCCCTCTCCATAAGGGAGGAAAAGACACACTACAAGCGCGCGCGCACGAGAGAGAGAGAGAGAGAGAGAGAGAGAGAGAGAGAGAGAGAGAGATGATAACTTGTAACCTTGCTAAAGCTTCATGTCATGTGTCTTCGTGCTACTATTTGTTCTCTAGTGCTTCTGTCCACATATACCTCTTATCTAATAACACTAAAGCAAATAACATTCACGGAGGGACCTCATCTGGATGTGCAGCAAGTTAATCCATTACTTGTGCAAAGAGATGAGGAATTAATTCTGAGCCTTGACAAAAACTGGCAATAAGAAATGAATTTGTCTCAAGTGTTCCTGAAACTATGATGAAGCTATTCTGAACAGTCTAGACTGGCAAGGTATCGATGTGCATCATAACAAAATTTGCATACTGTTGCATGCTAGATGTTAACACATTGGCATTTTATGTGTGCTCATCTGTTGGGATGTTTAAATCATTACTGTTAATTGTGTCCCATCTCATTTTTTTTAGAAGCACTTGTATTTTCTTGCAAAAAATTTCAAACTTAGTCAATTAGATTGTTGTATATTCCAGTCTGATACTGCCAGCGTGAGAGTTCCTGAGCTCGACTTGGAGCTTGCAAGTGGTACTTTGGGTGGGATGGTCACAACAGTTGAAGGTTTGATAACTAAAATTAGTGAAAGTAAGTTTCTTCACGCATTACTAATTGTATATAACTAATCATTATTATTTAGTCATGGATGAAACTTCCTTTTATGTAACTAATTGTATATGAATTTTCGTATGGTATAATTGCTTGCAGGTCTAGAGAGAGTGCATGGATTCCAATTGGGTGATAGCGTTGATGAGTGGAAAAAGAAAAAATGGCAGGATTTCAAGTCAAGACTACTAGAGGTATGCATTCTGCTTGATTGTTATGCATTTGCAAAGGTACCGTATTCTCCTATTATGCGTGGGATCTTTTGATAATTGTTGGCGGTGTTACCTGTGGCGACACCGGACGCTAAAGTATGGTACAGTTTTGTACTTTGCTCCCATGAATTTTACGACATGTTTTACTGACTTGTACATGATCTGTGAACCGGTTTCCTATTGGCTAAAAAATTACAGCATATTTGAGAGGGAAATGAAAGATTTGTGATTGATGCTGATTTGTCTCTAGGTAGATATATATATGTCAATATTGGTTTCGAGGAACTAGTAAAGATAAGCAATTTTTATGCATCTGAACATGGTACATCAAATTGGTTTGTGAAGAATGAGGTGGATCTGTATAGGGTACATCAACTGTTTTATGTATCTGAATGCGTTTAGCAACATCTAATCTACTTGTGATAAGAAGGTGATATTGGATCTTTGCTCTGTGTCACGACCCGCTTCTCAAAATAGGCAAAAACGGAGTCGCGGCGTATATACGCAAGGAAAATACCGCACATACACTCTAAACCTAAAGTAAGCTGAGCTAGCTATATAATCACTATGAGAAATCATCATCACTGCAACAATACAGATAATGTCTACACATGATCTCAGATGAATAAAAGAATAAAATGAGCAATGAGTCTGATACATATGGAATCACTATAGAAACTATAGGAGTAAAAAGGAAGACAAGAAATACCAGATCCGAATAAGGAGAAACTCCGAGTCCTCGTAAAGCATCCGATCTCAACGACCTGATCAATGAAATAAAACATTCAATATCTGGACGTGCAAATCTAGGGTCGTTAGAAAGCGACCCAATGAGTGTGTAAAATAAAGGGAAAGGTGCATGTACATAAACAGTGTGTACATATATGATACTATTATGAAGATATACTGGATAAGAAAATGACATGAATAAAATAATAATAAGAAGAGAGTATGGTGCAATAAATATCAATCAACATGGTACAAGTATCATGATGACATGCAATACCTAACTTTAAAAGTAATCAGATCAATCTGTAATAATATCATATGTCAGGTCACGAGTACAATCTGGTGTCTATCATAACATATATATCAAGTTCAGTATACAATGTCAATGTAAGATTCAGTTTTGTTATTAATTATGTCAGCGAACACTAATTGTCACCTGCAGTAGACACATCTCATATTACGCTTACCATGTGTGCCAATCGAGGTCTTAAGTTATTGAAACTGATAGGTTGGAGATATTGTCCATGCTTTTGGTGGGTCTTGTACATACCTGGGATAACGATCCAGATGTCTGGCGCTGAACCAGGACGTACCGCCAGGTACTACAGTAACAGTAATAGTATGGGATGTCAGTCATCCCCGGGAACCCTGCAGTGAAACCCTATCTCGGCTGCGCAACGTGTATCCTAGGTCCACCCAAAATATGAACGTTGTCTCTTCCATCAATTTTCCCAATCCTGGTGTAAGTTGTCTTTTTACATTATTATTTAATTCAGTTATAACAATCAATATCTATGTTACTTAGAATAGTGGGACGATACAATGACAGTGACAGTAACAGTACAATATATCAGTAAACAATAATCGTATACACGGTGAATAGTAACAAGAACAGTAAACAATATCAGTAAACGTGTATACGATGAACAATAGAACTGTACAAGGTGTTACAGTGTAACAATACTTTCTCAGTAACTTCAGTAACACGAAATAATACATATCAAGTTTGAACACTAATTAATAGAACACTAATTAATAGACAGTCTCTTCTAGAACTGATCAGCATCTCATCCACTTATACTAGAAATAACAGTAATGAATCCACCAACTCATAATCTTGATATAGTCATCATGAACATCACATATCACTCCATGTCAAAATATCTGATACGATAAACCGTCACCTTAATAAATCAATAACCAGTTATCTCATTCCTGTCGATCTATTCTAGTCCTTTATGTTATCAGTATATCTATCCTCTAGTCACCAATATATCAGAGTCTCATATAAACAGTCAGCTACACCTAATCATATCCCTACTATCGAATAACAGTAAGATCATCGATCAGTATCATCACACACTCTTACTTCTATCAAGGTCAACCACAAGATTCAACATAAAGAATATACATTTCAGATCAACTCTAACTCTAACTAATTCCATACATAGATCCAAACATCAAGGAAAATCAGTCTTCTAGTAAAGTAGCATCTTATTTTATCAATCCTCAATATCTAAAAAGATTCCAAATAATCACCAAACAATTTGTCGACAAATACTTCACTTAAAATGTGCCACTCATCCACAAACACGTACTAGGCTAATCACTAGGTCCAGTCAAGTTACGGTCTAAGGTGTATCACAACCAGTCCTGAATCTGAAATGGTAAATAATCTACACATGAAATGATAGGACAAGGATATCTTAGTAACAAACAACGAGTCCATATGTATCTAGTATCCAGAGTATATCTGATTTATCATTACGAAAATATTCACTTTTCCACAACATAGTAATCAGTGATTTCTACTGTATATCTGTATAATTCACTAATCAACTAATCTGATTTGCTCTCCTATCTCAAGTAAGATACTATTCCAATAAAAGTCTCTGACCAATCCAGGTATGAATAGATCCAATAAATTTAATATATTAGAAATCGATAACGGGAAAATACCTACTACCGAGTTTCAAGATATTGTGTCCAAATATATTAAACATCAACAGCATATCCAATTTATTCTCCATCCTCAAGTCAAACTTCACTCAAATATAATCTACTGGAAGGCCCCAGCATAAAAGACCCTATATATATATATATATATATATATATATATATATATATATATATATATATATCAATGAAGCAATAATTTCATTTAGTCAATCCTCATCTGAATGTTACTAAATAAGAAAAACAAGACTATCATACCTATTGCTTAGAATATTGGAACAATGTGAGAATAGTGACAATAACTGATTAAGCAAATATATATCAATGCAATAGTATCATGGTGTCACGAACTGTAATTGTCATGTGTGAATACAAATGAACAGGAGAATACTTAAATTGTAAAATGTTATTTAACAACAACAAATAAACACACTGATAACGGTGAGTGACAATAATACAAAAGTAAATACTCACATGAAATGACGCGATTTTAGATCTGAATCGCCGTCTAGTCTTCACTGCACGAGCCGATACTGATTTCTGGATCATCTCGTGGGCCGGTTTGCGAATTGCCAATGTATCGAGTCCACAGCGAACACGAATCCATATCGGGTCCAGGTCTCTTATTACCGGTTCGAACCGCATGAGCGAGTCCGCAACGCTGGTACACAACCATACATACACGAATACACCACATAAACATAGATACATGATTTTTCATACATACACAAATATACATACGTACAGGTATACACTACATACACAAGACATACTCCTACATACATTTATATACGTACACACACATATACATATACATGCATGCACTCATCCATGCATACCTATTACACCACATTCCCACACATTCACGCAACCACACTCACACGCACAACGCACACAATTAACCCACACATATATTAATGCACACGCCCAACATGTAAATATTTACACAACATAAAATATAAACAGAGAGATCAACTCACAACCAACATCATCAGAGTTCCGACGGATCCCGCGGAGAAGATCGACGGCTCGAGGATCTCGCCGGAGAGGATGCGTGTGTGCTCGCGCTTGCCGACAGAGGAAGTGGAGCTCGGGGGCTGTCGCGGAGCGGAGTGGGTGTACGTGACCCGACCATGGGGAAATGGATGTGCGCAGGCCAGGGGGTTGTGGTGCATGGTTGCGTTGGTGTGCATGTGGAGGAGGGAGCGTGCGCCCTGGCTCTGCCGGTTGTGCTGCGCCGGGGAGGGAAGGAGGTTGTGGTGTGCGGGTGTGGTGTCTCGACCTATGGAGATGGTGGCGAAGACCTACGCTGGAGGGGATGTCGGCCATGGGAGGGGGTGCTCATGGCTGATGGAGGAGAGAGAGCAGCCACGCATGGGAGATGAGGAAGCCAGGTGTGATGCTGTTGCTGTGGGTGGTGTAGGAGCTCGACAAGGAGGAGGCCGGGTTGTGGGGGACTCCGGGGTTTGGCGAAGGCGTGGAGACAAGGTGGAGGTGGAGTTGCCCAGGGAGGATGCCGTAAGGGGGGTGGCCTGGTGCTCGGCAAAGGAGGCCAAGGGACAGGAGCTCCGGCCATGGCGAGGTGCGAGCAGAGTTCCGGGATGGCGGAGCTCGGGGTGTTGCCGTGAAGATGGAGATGGAAAGGGGGGGGTGGACATGGGATCCGGAGCCGTGGGGGTGGATCACGGCGGAGAAGCGTGGTGATGGTGGGAGTGCGGCGGCTGCTGTAGGAAAAGGAGATGATTATGAAGGGGGATTAGGGTTAGAATAATAATGATTTTATATCGGATAGATAATGGGTTGATGGGCTTTGCTATTAGGTAATGGGTTTGTGGGTAATAGGATTTGGGAATGGGTTATTGGGTAAAGGGTATAGAGTCATGGGCTAATGGGTTTAGACAAATGGGCTATCAATGAGATTGGGCTAAGGAGAAAGAAAATGCAATAATAATAATAATAATAACAACAACAACAATAATAGTAATAGTAATTAGCAATAACCATAATAATAATTAACACTTATATTAATAATAACGATAATTAACAATAGCAATAACAACAACAACAATAATAACAAAAATCATAGTAGTAGTAATAATAATAATACTAACATCAATAATAGTCAATAACAACTACATATTAATAACTAGTTAAAATAATTACTAATAACAATAGAAATCTATAACAATTAATTATCAAAACCTACATAAAATAATAATAACTTTTAATACAAATCATATATACATGTTAAAATATTATTATACATATTAAATCATATATTATACATTAGGGATATTACACTCTGCATGGGTGTTGCAAATGATCAATGCTTGGCATCTTTAGATGGAGTTTGACTCCAAATGACGGGCAGCAAAATCGAACATAAAAGGGCTTCTTTTTCAGAGAATCGTCCCTGACATCTCATTCTTTGTTCCCATGCATGTCTATCTCCTATTTAATACATAGATAATTGGGTTTGTGTTTGTGAAACCACTACCATTTAAAGTGAGATTGTGACTTAACCTATTTGATGGTCGGGACCTAACATGCCACTTAATTATGCAATCTTTCTGAACTCCCTCATATACAATTTCTTAGATGTGTGTCAATTACCCATATTACCATCAGCCTTTCGCCTTTTTAAGATATTTATGCATCTATTTCTCTCTCTCGTTACTGTGCAGCTTCTTGAGTTGGAGAAACCGTGGACTTTGATCCTTGATGATGCGATGGCGAGTTCCTTTGTCTCCCCAATTACAGATGTGATGGAAGATGACAAACAGCTTGTCGGTAAGCTTCTTGGCCTTGGTCTTTCCTTTTCTGATTCTTATCCGGAATATTAATTCTAGCTAATACGCATGTATAACCAATTTTTGCCATGCTAATAACGAGGCCAATCAACCTTAAATGTCTTGTTTTAACTTCAGTTGAGGAGTATGAAAGATCCTGGGAGCAGAACGAAGAGTTGGGTTTGAATGACATGGATACGTCTTCAGCTGATAATGCTTACAACACAGCCACACATCCCACCACTGGACAATGAGAGGTCATGTAGATTGTATTAACAGTATGTTGTACACCTAGGTTTTTTAATGTTTTATTCTACACATAGTTTTTTCTTATTCTACATACTGATTCTTTACAGGGGCTGAGGAATATTTTCTATTAATTAAGATTAATTAAATAGACTTTAGTATTATCTTTTGCTGAAGTTTCAAGCATATTCAGGCTTCTCCTGTCAGTTGAAACATAAGGCTCCTGCATTCAGATTTGTTTTGAGAATTTGCACTTGCTTGAGGCACCATGGTTCTGTAGAAATTCAGGGAAATCAATGAAATGTCGAGCCTAATTGCTTATTCAGCTGGTTCTTTTGTACAATTCCACACAAAAAATGCATGTTTTGATTTCATCACTTTGAACTGTGTGGCTTATAACTAGTTATGTTTGTTGAGGGTATATTAAGCATTTGTACAGATTCATCATCGTAGTGCTCTATGAGAATCGCCACAACTGCGCATTCCTGAATCTGTTCTGAGATCCCTTAGAATTGTCTCTCGGCTAAAAGCTTTTGACGCCATCTTCGTCACCGAGTGGCAATCTTTGCAAACACGAAGGTTCTTCACAATCCTCACCGCTGATGGATGCTCTGTCTCGATGAGCCCAAAAGCAAGTGTGAGCTTCTCGTTGTTGAGCTTCTCGATTCGACCAAATCCAATGCCTCGTCCAACATCCCGGCCCTGCTCAACATATCGACCGTGCAACCATAATGCTCTGTTTTGTGTGCCAGCTTAGAAGTCGAAATCACGTTGCTGAAAACACGACGCCCTTCATCGACCATACCCGAATGGCTACAAGCAGAGAACACCCCCAGCAAACATAACATCGTCGGGCTTCACCTCCTCACCCACCATATCATCAAACAGCATGATCGCTTCACCTCCACACCCAAACATCACGAGGCCATGAATCATCGCAGCCCACGACTCATGTTCCTCTCCTCCATATCATCGAACACCTTCCTCGCAATTTCTACATCAACCAACACCGTACCCACATACATATTCATCTTAATCCCATTCTTGACCGTGTACTCATGTATCCACTGAGTTGTATCAAGAGCCCTGAGATCGGCACACGCAGCAAGCGCACTGACTACCGTGATCTCATCGGCATCAGCCTTCTTTTCCCTCAAGACCTTGCAGAACAAATCCGCGGCGTCTCTAGATTTTCCGCTCTTGACGAAGCCAGTCGCATTCCAAGTGGGGGTCTTGTTTCTGTGGGGACTTTGGTCGAACAGTTGGCGGGCAGAGGCGGAATCGCCCAGAGCAGAGTAAAACGAGAGAAGGGCAGTGTGAGTGAGGAATAGGAGTCCAACCCAAGGTTGATGACATAAGAATGGAAAGCGAGCCCAATGTAGAGGGAGTGGAGCTGGGCGCAGACCTTGAGGAGAAGAGGGAAGGTGTAGGAATGTGGGAGGTGGCCGGCGAAGTGAAGGGAGAAGAAGAGGAGAGAGAGGTGGGGGTGGGGTGGTGGTGGGGAGGAGCGGAGGAGGCCGAGGATGGGGTTGTGGGTGCGCGAAAGGATGGAGAGGGCGTAGGGCATGTGGTCGGAGGAGACGGCGGCGATGAGGCGGCCGGCGAGGTGGAGTGGAGGTGGGGGAGAGTGGCGCTGGCGTCCATTGCCATTGTTGGGTGTTGAAAGATCACTGTGACAAGCGAACAATTCATCGAAACTCTTGTCTTCACAATTTCAGATCAACAATTAAATTCTTTTAAGTTGAGAAAATGCCATCCATTTCGTTATTCACTCTGTCTACATTTGAAAATGTTTTTAAAATATTATTTTTTCAGTGTGAGAACTTATCTTATCCATTGTCAGGTGAGGAACTCACCCTTCATCTTATCCTGTTTTTCTCCCTCAATTTTGAAACACAATTGCTTCTTCCTCAAACTTTACTCTTCTCCAATCTTTTATTCATATAATTATTCAAAAACAGCTAGCAAATTTGACCATGAGGGGTTGGGTTGGGGGTTCAATCTCAAGACCGTAATCTGGTCTTTTAATCCTTTTTCCGTAACAAAATAAACAATGACTACTGACCGGTGGACATTTGTCCCAACATAAAAGAATTAAGTGTTGAAATAGAATTATAAAGATTTCAGCTGTAAAACAGAATTAACAAAATTTTCAGGTATTGATATGATAAAAGCCCTTGTATTTTATTAGTTAACAAAATCAAAGATCGGAGCACAACAGATCTATCAGAGATTTATAATAACTTATAAGAAATTTATGCACGGAGATGCTATGGAAAAAGTTTAAGATGGAATTTAAAAAAGCTTGAGCAGGTAAAAAATATTTGAGTGTGTGTGTATAGGGAAAAGTGCTCCTGTTAGGTCTCCTTAGATTGTAATTTAAGTAGACGACTTAAAACTCCAACATCTCGATTTTTTTCTACAATCTGACCGTACATTATCATATTCATGTTATAAGATGTATGCATGTAAAAATTAGATGATTTGAACTTTATTTAATCTATTTTCTTTGGGTTCAAACATTAACGGTTTTAAACAATAGAACAAAATGGAACGATTAGATCAATGAGTAAATGAACTTCAAATCACGTGATTTTTTATATGCATACATCTTATAACATGAATATGATAATGTGCGGTCGGATCGTGAAAAGAAAATCGGGATGTTAGAGTTTTAAGCCGTCTCCTTAGATTGTAATCTAAGGAGACCTACTAGGAGCACGACCCATATGTGTGTGTTCCTAATAGGTCTCCTTAGATTGTAATCTAAGGAGACGGCTTAAAATTCCAACATCTTGATTTTTTTTCATGATCCGATCGCACATTATCATATTCCTGTTATAAGATGTACGCATATAAAAAATCACGTGATTTGAAGTTTGTTTATTCTATTTTCTTTAGGTTCAAACATTAACGGTTTTTAAACAGTAGAACAAAATGAACGATTAGATCAATGAGTAAATGAACTTCAAATCAAGTGATTTTTTATATGCGTACATCTTATAACATGAAGATGATTATGTGCGGTCGGATCTTGAAAAAAAAAAATCAAGATGTTAGAGTTTTAAGCTGTCTCCTTAGATTACAATTTAAGGAGACCTACTAGGAGCACTTGACTATATATATATATATATATATATATATATATATATATATATATATATATATATTATATATATATATATATATATATATATATATAGTCAAGTGCTCCTAGTAGGTCTCCTTAGATTACAATCTAAGGAGACGGTTTAAAACTCTAACATCCCGATTTTTTTTTACGATCCGACCACACATTATCATATTCATGTTATAAGATGTACACATATAAAAATCACGTGATTTGAAGTTTGTTTACTCTATTTTCTTTGGGTTCAAACATTAACGGTTTTAAACAGTAGAACAAAATGGAATGATTAGATCAATGATTAAATGAACTTCAAATCACGTGATTTTTTACACATGTACATCTTATAACATGAATATGATAATGTGCGGTCAGATCGTGAAAAAAAATCGGGATGTTAGAGTTTTAAGCCGTCTCCTTAGATTACAATCTAAGGAGACCAACTAGGAGCACTTGACCCACACATACACACGAACATACACACACACACATATCAGAAATATGTATCTATATAATGTAAAGTGCTCCTAGTAGGTCTCCTTAGATTACAATCTAAGGAGACGACTTAAAACTACAATATCCAAATATTTTTTTCGCGACCGACCATACATTATCATCTTTATATTTTAAGATGTATACATATAAAAATCAAGTGATTTGTAGTTCGTTTACTCATTGATCTAATTGTTCCATTTTGTTCTACTGTTTGAAAATCGTTAATTGAAAGAGTCCACCTAGAGGGGGGTGAATAGGAGATGGCTAATCTAATGGTCACTTAATGATGAATGATGCGGAAGCAAAAACTATAATGACCAAATTAAACTTCTTACACTAAACATCATGTATAACACAAGAGTGTTGCCGAATTCCCCGTGAAGGGCTCTGGACAAACTCATCTAGATTCCCCTTGAATGGGTTGAGGTGCCGCGTTGGCTCTCTTGATTGAATACAAGTGTTAGCAAACAATCTCAAACAAGTATATATCAATTATGCACACAAGATATATCAAGCATGTAAATGTAAAGACAATATAAGCTATGCAAGATATAAAAGAGACAAAGAGAGAGATAGAGCAATCGCAAACACAAAGGGTTTGTTTCGAGGTTCGAGCACACTTGCTCTACATCCCCGCCTTCGACACACGAAGGATTTCCACTATGCAAGATCCCACTGGATCTCTCCTCGGTGCCGCAACATCTACAAGCCCTCGGACTCTCTAGTCCCGTACACACCGCAAGCCCACCGGCTCGCCGAGGCCGCACCTCAAACACGAGTTCGCACCCGAACCCGAAAACACCAAGTCCTCACTAGGACCCAAACAATCACGAGCACACTTGCCCGTCTCCTCAAAGAACAAAGAAAAGATCTTTGGTGATCACAACACTTTGATCACCTAAAGCACTCTCACTACAACACACCTATAGGATGAATAATCAATGGATAGCTCAAGTGTGGTGTGAGAAAAACAAGGATGTGAAAGGTGGAGGAAAACTCAAAGACTTTCTTTTAACACTCTTGATAAATCTCTCCTTTTGATTGAAAATATTTGCTCTAAATCAAGTGGAGGAAAAACTCTAAATAGTTCAGGAAAAACTGGTGAAAACCCACTTGAAAATCTTGGCTCAAAACAATGACAAGACCCCCAATTTATAGGCTGCCAGAAAACTAGCCGTTGGGGTCTGTCAGAGCTGCCAGTCGACCGGTGCGGTCGACCGTCAACTGTCGGATTTCTGACCGTTGGAGCCACGGTCGACCGCCTGGGTCGACCGACCCACTGGAGCTGAGAGTCTAACTCTCTGTCGGTCGACCCGTGCGGTCGACCGAACTTTCCAGAGAGCTCTGCTCTCTGGAGCGGTCGACCGGCATGGTCGGCCGTCCTCCAGTACACAAAGGCGTGCACGTTTGTGCACGTCGGTCGACCGGTCCGGTCGGCCGACTCCAGGATTAGTCGACTAATAAAGGCTACTAGTCGACTTATCCGAAGCCTGAAACAGTTTTCTGGAATTAAAAAGTTAGTCTTTTTGGCTCAAATAAAATCCCATAAAATACATAAAAATCTACAAAAATAGTTTAACCAATATACTTTGATAATCAAACATGCTTGCACAAAATCAAGGCATGTTATAAAAGATTGGACTATTTTTTTAATATGGAAATGTTTGGCTCATGATAAAAACTGTATTTTCTAAAACATGTTTTCTAAACTTTGTTTTTTCAAAACATATTTTTTCAAATCTTCATCAAATACAAAAATAAGATATTATAATTCATTTTAAGGCATAGTGTGTATGGATATGATCCACTACACAATTAAGATGAAATATTTATGTTTTTGACATTAAGCTCTAAACTTAATTTTGGATAAAAGATATGTATATAAGAAAATACCAAATCCAAATAAGTATTTTTCCAAAAGAAAAATCTTTTCTAAACCAAAAATCTTTTATGAAAACAATTCTAAATCAAGAGTGTGTGTGTATATGTACTTGAGCAATCCACCAACTATCTATCCTTTACATTTTATCTAAAAACAAAAACAAAATCTTATACCTAGACACAAGTCTTCATCTTCTTGAAGTCTTTACTTGAAGGCTTCTCATCTTCTTGACTTGGTCCAAGCTTAATCCAAAAGCTCCTTGGATCACACCGTGCTAGCTCCAAATCTTGACATTTTATCCTTTGTTGAGCTATGCACCTACTAAGATCTTGATAATGAATCTGTCACTAATTAACACAAGATCATTAGTAAACATAACTTCATGAGTTGATCATCATCAAAACTAGGGTGATAGGCCTTTGGGCCAACAATCTCCCCCTTTTTGATGATGACAAAACTCATGAGGTTATATATGCATGGATTAAAGTAAAGCTTCAAAGAAGCTCCCCCTTAACTCATGCATAACACAAAATAATAAATATATGCAATGAAGCTCATAAACATGTATGCAAATGATGGAGATGAAACAAAGTAAATCTTTTTCTCCTATTTGCAATACAAAAACATATATGCATAAATAACAAGAAAGACAAATACTTCCCCCCCTTAAGCAATGAAAACATGCATATAAACTCAAATATTTCTCCCCCTTTTTGTCAATCATCAACAAAGGGTTCAAAGTAAAATCAAATCAAACAAATTTTTCTCCCCCTTTTTGTCATAAACAAAGAGATCAATAAGGGGTCAAATCAAACATATCAACAAAATATTTTTTTTAATTAATTTTTCTTAAACAAAAATTTTTAAAGGTATCAGAGCTTTTGTAAAAACAAACAAATTTTTAAGATACCAAATTGAAAGTAATCATTTTTGTAAAACATATTGATACCAATTGAAATTTTAAAAATATGAAGTTGAAGCATTTTGATATCAATAGTAAACATAATGATCAAAAATTTTTATTTTTCATCATAAACTTTGTGTTTTTTTTTTAAAAATGTGAGCCAATTGTAAGTTAAGCACATGAAAATCATATATATGTATGAAATGAGTATACCCAATTGAAATTGATACATACATATATAAGAAAACAAAGTATGAGTATATACAAAAATTATCAATTTAGATACCAATTGAAAGAGTCCAATGATACCAATTGACATAACAATAAGATCAAGTGTATAACTCATAACCTACCATCCCTTGATATGCACAAGGTAAAAGATTTATCAATTAAACTTACAAGGCATACACGCCCATCTATCCTCCCATAGATGGTACGGGTTTTCAAAGATAGATTTGAAAATGGTTTAGTATTGAAAATCACTACCAAATGAGGAACAATAACTAGTTAAATAATTTTTAAAAAACTAGTTAAAGATCCTTCAAAACATGAAATCAAAGCGTATGTATTCCATGAATCATACCAAATACACAAATATGACACTCAAAATCTATAAAGCTCATAAAAAGGTGTTCATGAAACAAGGTCATGACAAAATGAATAAAATGTGAGTGTACAAGAGTCATGTAAATAGCATTTTCATGAAAATAGACATTGAAGCTCAAATCATGAATAACATTTTATAAAACAAAAACATGAGAAATTATTTTTCATTAAAAAAACTAATCTTCATGGTATATGTATGATTTATCCAATCCTAACAATACACATACATATCCCAAACATAAAAGAGTCTATCAAATGTATTTGCATGAAGGCAAGAGACTCACGGGTATACATGTATATTTATTAGATTTGAATAAAAGATACATATACATGAAGTAAAATACAAAAATTGGCAAAGCATGTATAAATGAGAATCATCAAAACTAGCCTATACATGTGCATATAGTGGGTACAAATGAGCATGAAGTGCAAACATATGTAAGTCACGTGTAACTCACTATTTGTACATGTATAATACAAGTTTTGATAAAAACTACATCTAAGCATGTTTTTACCACATGAAGCACAAAAATACATAAAACATGAACATGCTCAAAATAATATAAATGAACAAGCATGAACATGAATAAAAAGGGAGTTTAGAGATTGTTACCAACTCCAAAGCTCCAAACATGGTGGTCTTTCCCACCAAAACCTCCTTGATAGCGGTGCATCAAAAAATATGTCCATCTAGTCCACGTGCAACCACCACCAAGGCACCAAATCTCTCACGTCTTGTGAGAGCCCTCACCTACATCAAAAACATGGGGTGGGGGTTTTGGTACCCATTTTTTCTTGGGTCCTTTGGGGTTAGTCTTGTAAGGAACCCAAACATTTTTCTTATTAGCAAAATTTACATGATATATCTTATCAAAACAAAACTTTGCTAAATGGCATTTGCGGCCACAATGTGTACAAGTGTACCCTTATGATGCTTATGAGTGTGATTGTGATCGTGGCATGCAACATAAGCAAATGCATGATGAGAGTGATGTGCATGAACATGAGGAGTTTGTTTCTTTGCAAACAAGGACTCCAATTTCTTATGATTAAATGCACACGAGTTCAAAGTTGAACTCAAACTATCTATTTTATTTTTCAAATTCTTAATCTCACTATCATTAATGGTAGCATGTAAAGAGTAGTGAGAAATAAAATCATTTTTCTTCTTTTTAGAAACAACATCTTTTTCTTTTTCTTTTTCAAAAAATTTCTTCTTTAAAGAAGTGTTTTCTTGCAAAACAATTTCTTTTTGTTTTTTCACCAAAATAATTTTATCTTTCAAAATAGTGTTCCCTTCACATAAATCATTTAATTTAGAATTGAGGGAAACATTCTCATTTTTCAAAACTTCATTTTCTTTTTCTAAACATGCAATGTTACTTCTAAATGAATCATGTTCTACATGCATGCAAGCAATATTCTTTTTCAAATTCTTATTATCTTTTCTTAGCATGTCATATTTCTCTAATAGTTGTTGACAAAATGAAGCAAGTTCATCATATGACATGTTAATATCCTCATCCTCGGATTCGGAAGTTACCTCAAGGGGGTTATCCCTTTGGACCATATAGCACACGTTGGAGGTGTCGCTCCCAACGTCCGAATCGCTCCCCGCATAGTATTGATCATTTTCGCCAAGGGAGAGGAGGGTGTTCCAAACTACAAAAACCAAATTAAAGTTAGAAACCCTAGATAAATAATCATCATTTAGGGTTGACTTTAAAACATGAAGGGCTTTTGCATTAGCCTCAAAATTCTTACCATCTAAACAATATGCATTATTAGTAGTGGCAAGATAAACATGAATACCTAAGACTTTGAGGTACAAGGACATCTTCACCTTCCATATATGGATGTTAACAATGTCAAACATGGGTGGTGACATGAAGTCCATGGTGTGTGTACAAAATGTTGTTATTAGCCTAAAAATGAGGTGAAAATCACCTAGAGGGGGGGTGAATAGGTGATAATGCTAATCAATGCACAATTTAAAAATTATGAAGCAACAATCTCACAAAGCAAGTGAATATAGCAATGAATGTAGAGAGCAAGTAAGAAGAGCAATGAAAATAGAGTAAGAAATAAGAGCAAGTAAACCAACGCAAACACCGAGATTTGTTATCGAGGTTCGAGCACCCAGCTCTACTTCCCCGCCTTCCCCAGAAGGATTCCAACCACTTCCACTATCACAAAGATGTCACAAATACACCAGAGTACCCAACTCCTCAATCTCAAACTCTAGGTTGTTAGATCAAATCAGAGTACCAAGCTCTGATACCAATTGAAAGAGTCCACCTAGAGGGGGGGTGAATAGGTGATGGCTAATCTAATGGTCACTTAATGATGAATGATGCGGAAGCAAAAACTATAATGACCAAATTAAACTTCTTACACTAAACACCACGTATAACACAAGAGTGTTGCCGAATTCCCCGTGAAGGGCTCTGGACAAACTCCTCTAGATTCCCCTTGAATGGGTTGAGGTGCCGCGTTGGCTCTCTTGGTTGAATACAAGTGTTAGCAAACAATCCCAAGCAAGTATATATCAATTATGCACACAAGATATATCAAGCATGTAAATGTAAAGACAATATAAGCTATGCAAGATATAAAAGAGACAAAGAGAGAGATAGAGCAATCGCAAACACAAAGGGTTTGTTTCGAGGTTCGAGCACACTTGCTCTACATCCCCGCCTTCGACACACGAAGGATTTCCACTATGCAAGATCCCACTGGATCTCTCCTCGGTGCCGCAACACCTACAAGCCCTCGGACTCTCTAGTCCCGTACACACCGCAAGCCCATCGGCTCGCCGAGGCCGCACCTCAAACACGAGTTCGCACCCGAACCCGAAAACACCAAGTCCTCACTAGGACCCAAACAATCACGAGCACACTTGCCCGTCTCCTCAAAGAACAAAGAAAAGATCTTTGGTGATCACAACACTTTGATCACCTAAAGCACTCTCACTACAACACACCTATAGGATGAATAATCAATGGATAGCTCAAGTGTGGTGTGAGAAAAACAAGGATGTGAAAGGTGGAGGAAAACTCAAAGACTTTCTTTTAACACTCTTGATAAATCTCTCCTTTTGATTGGAAATATTTGCTCTAAATCAAGTGGAGGAAAAACTCTAAATAGTTCAGGAAAAACTGGTGAAAACCCACTTGAAAATCTTGGCTCAAAACAATGACAAGACCCCCAATTTATAGGCTGCCAGAAAACTAGCCGTTGGGGTCTGTCAGAGCTGCCGGTCGACCGGTGCGGTCGACCGCCAACGGTCGGATTTCTGACCGTTGGAGCCACGGTCGACCGGCTGGGTCGACCGACCCACTGGAGCTGAGAGTCTAACTCTCTGTCGGTTGACCCGTGCGGTCGGCCGAACTTTTCAGAGAGCTCTGCTCTCTGGAGCGGTCGACCGGTACGGTCGGCCGTCCTCCAGTACACAAAGGCGTGCACGTTTGTGCACGTCGGTCGACTGGTCCGGTCGGCCGACTCCAGGATTAGTCGACTAATAAAGGCTACTAGTCGACTTATCTGAAACCTGAAACAGTTTTCTGGAATTAAAAAGTTAGTCTTTTTGGCTCAAATAAAATCCCATAAAATACATAAAAATCTACAAAAATAGTTTAACCAATATACTTTGATAATCAAACATGCTTGCACAAAATCAAGGCATGTTATAAAAGATTGGACTATTTTTGTAATATGGAAATGTTTGGCTCATGATAAAAACTGTATTTTCCAAAACATGTTTTCTAAACTTTGTTTTTCCAAAACATATTTTTTCAAATCTTCATCAAATACAAAAATAAGATATTATAATTCATTTTAAGGCATAGTGTGTATGGATATGATCCACTACACAATCAAGATGAAATATCTATGTTTTTGACATTAAGCTCTAAACTTGATTTTGGATAAAAGATATGTATATAAGAAAATACCAAAATCCAAATAAGTATTTTTTCAAAAAGAAAAATCTTTTCTAAACCAAAAAATCTTTTATGAAAACAATTCTAAATCAAGAGTGTGTGTGTATATGTACTTGAGCAATCCACCAACTATCTATCCTTTACATTTATCTAAAAACAAAAACAAAATCTTATACCTAGACACAAGTCTTCATCTTCTTGAAGTTTTTACTTGAAGGCTTCTTATCAGAGCCTATGTTCACACCTGGTGTGGGTAACCACCTGGGTCAATACTCAGGCTCTTACCAACAGTACAATCAGGTTCAGATTCATTGATCTGTATCTGAATTTGGGGATTCCAGCAACGAGTACAAGAATACCACGACCTGGACAATTCAATCCTTGACTCGTTTGGATTCTTTCCTTCTTTCCAGTCGTCAACCAGAACATTCGATTTCCTTCTCGATTTCCTTGCATCGTCTTGCTTCCCGTCAGTTAGGATTCGTTCACTACCATCCTTCTACATCTTGAGATCCTTATAGATATCAGAGTGCGCAGCGAAAGTGTCGTGGACACGTCACCTTTAGGCTTTGGGGTTGGAAATTTTATTCTCACACCTGATTGAAATTGCGAGGACGCAATTTTCTATAAGGTGGGGAGAAATGTAACACCCTGATCCCCGGTATACGTATCACCGTATCGGTACGCGATACGACGTATAAAAATTGATTTGACCTTCGTAGTAGTCCGATTGAGCTAGTTTCAATGTTAAAAATCATTTTCTAATATTTTAGATTTTTCAAGATTTTCTGGAATTTTCTGGATTATTTTGGAAATCTCTGGAGTCGGTGTCGACCGATACCGATAATAGGCTTTACGATTTTTATTTCACTAATGGAGTTGTATTTTGAGAACCGGCTTTCACCATGTGCCTTAGAATCATGTTTTCTACGTTTGGGTATTTTTGGGAAGTTTTCTGAATTTATCAAAAATCCGGCCAAACCGGCGTCGCCCGTATCGGCGAGACACTCCGGGATTTTTAATTTGCAAACCAAATCGAGTTTTTGCAAACCGTCTTTATATTACGTCTCAGCATAATATTCTCTATTTTTTGTAATTTTTGGGCACCGTTCGGGATAAGTCGAATTTTAGGCCGAATTAAATAATATTATTTAATAATTAAAAACCCTTTTTCTTTTCTTTTCTTTTTCTTTCTTCTTCTCCAATTCTCCAGAGAACTCCATCTCCACCGCCTCCCTGTAGACAACCGACCTATCTCTCTCTTCCCTATTTTTTTTTAAAATTCCCCTTCCTCTCTCTCCCTCTTTAATTCATACTCTTTTTCTCTCTCCCAAACTCTCTCTCTCTCTCTCTAATTATCCCTAATCACCTCTCCCCCTTTCTAAACTCCCTTCCCCTCTCTGTTCCACGGCCAAGGGGCGCCGCCAGCCAAGGGGCGTCACCCCCTTTTTTCTTCTTTTCCCTTTTCTTTCTTCTTTTCTCCTCATGCTGCTTCTTCTCCTTCTTCTTCTTTTGCTGCTGCTCCTTTCTCTCACTCTCTCTCACTCTCTCTCTCTCTCTCTCTCTGTAGGCCGAACCCACCGCCGGCGGCCAGGCCCGCCGCCGGCGGGCTCCTTCGCCGCCGGCCAGCAACGCTGGCCGGCCATGGCTGCGTAGCAGCAGCATCAGCCCCTTTGCTGCTGCTGCTGTTGATGAGAGGGTGAGAGTGTGTGGTGTGTGTGTGTGTGTTGTGGTGTATGTGTGGTGTTGTGTGTTTTGTGTGAGTGTGGTGGTGTGTGTTTTTGTGTGTGTGTTGTGTGTGAGTGTAGTGGTGTGTGTTTTGTGTGTATGTTGGGTGTGTGTATGGTGGTGTGAGTGCTGCTGTGTGTGTGTGAGTGAGTGTGTGTGTGTGTGAGAGTGAGTGGGTGTGAGTGTGCTGTATGTGTGTGTCTGTGTGTGTGTGTCTGTGTGTGTGACTGAGTGTGTGTGTGTGTGTGCGCTGAGTGTGTGCGTGTGTGTGGGTTCTAGTTCACACCCGAACCCACTATAAACCATTTGAGTGATTGGAAACCCATTACCCAATAAGCCTACCCACTAACCCGCTTCCACTTACGTCATCGGGTTTGGGTATTGGATCCAAACCCGACCCGTTATGAGCCCAAACCCGCATCCAAACCCATTACAGGTAATTTGTACAGAAAACCTCCTTGTACTTTTCAGTATTTGCATTTAATATGTTATTTACATAATTAATCCTTTTGTATTATTTTTCGTATTCGGGCGATATCTGGAGCATCCGGACTCCGATTCGGGCGATTCTGGATCCGTTGCGATCGTGGGAAAGAGAGCTACCTCCTCATAACCAGCTTGTGAGTGTTTTCTTTTGTAAATGATATTTTATCATGTTTAGTTACATTACTTGATATATCATGATTATGGATAAAAGACGTTAAATATTAATTATTCACTGGTCATGATTGGACGATCATTGAATTAGGAATAACCTAGAAGATTGTAAGATATTTCCTGACTCAATATGAGGTCGTTATAGTAACAAGACATACACACATAGATAACTCGGACACAGAGATCATACCTGCACCGCCACTGACCACGGACCACTAGGTCATCATATTAGTAGATACTATTACTTCATGTAGTAGCTCACAGTTAGATAATTATCGTCACATGTATATTGATTCACGGTAGGCTATGACACTACACGGTCACTAGGCATACATGCTAGATACTGTTTATGCAGGTTACACGGATTATGGCTACACAAAACTATGTCCCACTATTACACGGATAAGTACCGCATGTCATATTCTTGTTATCATCATTACACGGATACTGTAGTTTACTATACATGATATTGGACACTGACTATTGTTATGACATGTACATGTTACACCGATACTTTGACCCGTCACACTCTTATGTCGTAGTCATGTCCCACCGATATATATATATATATATATATATATATATATATATATATATATATATATATATATATATATATATATACATGCAGACAGTATTGTTACATATGTTTACCACACGAGTGTCCATGCTTGTATTGTTTCTACGGTACATATTACACCGATTATTGTTCCATGTTAACATAGTCATGTTATATGATTGTTTCCAGTTATTGATATGAATATTCTCGATACTGGACATGAGAGCTGTTGATATGCTATATGTGGACTTCCACATCTATTGTTCCCGTTTCCCGTTATATTGTTCATGTTATATTGTTCCCGATATATTGTTCTCGATTCCCGTTATATTGTTCTATGCTATCAACAGAGCTCTGGTCCAGTTATCATGTTACCCGTATCATGTACTGTATTTGTTCTGGTTACATTGTATTCTTGACATGTCAGATATCAGATCATAAAGATAACTTGGGTATGGGGGAGACTTGACGGTTGACTAGTTCTTGTCGGGTGGATGTCTGGATCCATTGTTTGTCCCACTGCAGGGGACGGGGTAGTGCTGGCTACCGTCTGTATTGAGTTCTTGTTACATGTTACAGCCTTAGCGGGCTGGCCCTGGTCTCAGCAGCCAGGGGTCTGTTTAAGGCCGTGATCCCGGGTATGCACGGGGTACACCCACCTGACTAGAGCTCCTCGACCAGTTGGTTTCCAAGTAACATAATAAAATGATATAAACAATAGTGACGTCGGGAACACTTGTTATTTGGTCACTCTCTCGTTTGGATAATGGTACCCGTAGGCCATGTCCGGATGAGTTAAACTGGAGTGCGGGCTCCAGTATGAACTGCCAGTGGTATGGGACACTGGAAGAGATTGATTAAAATATCAGGTGATACTGATCGCTACTATTGTATAAATAACATGACTTTGACATGACTTACCTGCTACATGTTTAGTTGTATTTGTTACTGTTCCTGATCAATTATCTCTATCATGTTACATGTATACATTGATACTGTACCTGTTTCCTGTTACACATTCTGTAGTGACCTACAACTCATGCACATGTATACTTTGTTACATTACCTGGTACATGTTACATGGTATGTAGTGGCATACTATACATGTTCTGCTTTGCATATATTTTATTGTTACAAACATACGTCCATCTGCATGTTCATGTCTATCACGTCACCACTAGACAATCGTATTTATTATGTTTATTATGTCATAACAACTGGACACGACTATAGACATGACCCGATGATAACCGGCTAGGTAGTGATGGTATTAAAAGATGACATGTTTATATAATTGCACTGCTTTCATGTTTATCTACTTCTACTGCTTATGATATCCTCATTATATGGTATCACTAGTACTACATCATGTATTATATATTAGGATCGTGCTTGTATTACTATAGTATCTATTACTGCCTCCTTCATTTTACCACTCGCTAGGTCGCTTTCTGACGACCCTGCGTTTGCATGCCCAGATTGGAGATCCGCGTACCGTAGTATCCGAGAGTACCTTGGAGTCACATCGGAGCTTCCTCATCGGGACTATTCCTATGTATCTTGGTATTTTATTTTCGTTATCTTATTTGTCTCCATTTTCCATATCTATTATGATCGCTGACCTCTTTCTGCAGGTATTCTTGTACTTATTACATGCTGGACCTCATGACTATAGGGAGGTAATGTACTGTACTGAGGCTTAACGTCCGCGTGAGCGTGTTTCCACCTCGCGTATGTACGTCGCCATAACGTCCCCGTACCTGCGGGATCGGGGCGTTACACTTCTCATCTTCTTGACTTGGTCCAAGCTTGATCTAAAAGCTCCTTGGATCACACCGTGCTAGCTCCAAATCTTGACATTTTATCCTTTGTTGAGCTATGCACCTACTAAGATCTTGATAATGAATCTGTCACTAATTAAATACAAGATCATTAGTAAACATAACTTCATGAGTTGATCATCATCAAAACTAGGGTGATAGGCCTTTGGGCCAACATTAATGTTTGAATCCAAAAAAATTAGAGTAAACAAACTTCAAATCACATGATTTTTTATAAGTATACATCTTAAAATATGAATATGATAATTTGCGGTCGGATCGTGAAAAAAAATCAGGATGTTAGAGTTTTAAGCCGTCTCCTTAGATTGCAATTTAAGGAAACCTACTAGGAACACATTATCATATTCATGTTATAAGATGTATGCATATAAAAAATCACTTGATTTGAAGTTCATTTACTCATTGATCTAATCGTTCCATTTTGTTCTACTGTTTAAAAACCGTTAATGTTTGAACCCAAAGAAAATAGAGTAAATAAACTTCATATCACGTGATTTTTTATATGCGAACATCTTATAACATGAATATGATAATGTACGGTCGGATTGTGAAATAAAATTGGGATGTTAGAGTTTTCAGCTTTCTCCTTAGATTACAATCTAAGGAGACCTACTAGGAACACTTTTCCCTATATATATATATATATATATATATATATATATATATATATATATATATATATATATATATATATATATATATATATATATATATATATATATATATATATAGGGTAAAGTGCTCCTAGTAGGTCTCCTTAGATTACAATCTAAGGAGAAGGCTTAATACTCCAACATCCCAAAAACAATTTCACGATCCGACCTCACGTTATCAACTTCATGTTTTAATATGTATACATATAAAAAATCAAGTGATTTTGGGTTCGTTTACTCTATTTTCTTTGGGTTCAAATATTAACGGTTTTTTAAAAGTAGAACAAAATGGAACGATTAGATCAATAAGAAAACAAAATTCAAATCATTTGATTTTTTATATATGTACATCTTAGAATATGAAGATGATAATGTGCGGTCGGATTGTAAAAAAAAAATTTGAAATGTTAAGGTTTTAAGCCTCCTCCTTAGATTGTAATCTAAGGAGACCTACTAGGTACACTTTACCCATATATATATATATATATATATATATATATATATATATATATATATATATATAATGCGCGTGTGTGTAGAGTTACAATACACATAGGTGTAACTAAGTTAAGTTACACCTCTTTCCCTCGCACAAAAAATATTTTTTAAATACTTTATGGGGATCGCTTACATTAATTTTCGTTTGTATCTCTCCAAGCAAAATTTGTATGTTATAGAAAGAGGTGTGTGTAACTTAACTTAGTTACACCTACGTGTATTATAACTCTACCACACACACACACACACACCACACACACACACACCACACACACATACACATATATATGTATGTACATATATATATATATATATACATACATATATATATATATATATATATACATACATATATATATATATATATATATATATATATATATATATATATATATATATATATATATACACACACACACACACACATATATATGTATGTACATGTATATACATGTATATATATGTGTGTGTGTGTGTACATACATATATATGTGTATATATATATGTATATGTATATATGTACATGTATATCTATACATATACATATATATGTACACACACACACACACACACACACACACACATATATATGAGGGATTTGTACCTCAGTCGCCAGCTGAGAGAGTCTCTCAACTGGCGCAATGTGACTGAATTTTAACCATAATTTTGGGTGCTGATATCATGATCGCAATTTTATATGAAGAGTGTATTAAGTCACAGTGTTTTTATGAGAGTTGCTGACATGGTCGCAGTCTTTTTCTGAAGACTGCTACCATGGTTGCAGTCCTAATTATACTGAAAATATACGTTTTTTTTAGGACTGCGACTGTGTTACAGTGCACTGCGACCATGTTGCAGTAAGTTTATGACCATATTGAAATGACAGCTGAGAGAGTCTCTCAGCTGGCGACTGAGATACATTTTTCTCATATATATATATATATATATATATATATATATATATATATATATATATATATATATGGGCTTACTGTACCTCAGCCTGCAGGCTGAGAGAGTTTCTCAGCCTGCGGGACGTGGCTGAATATATGCCACACATCGGTCGCAGAGTGTGGGCGCCAAAAAATCAAAAAAATCCCGCCTAAACAATCGTAAAACAAATTGACAAAATACCCCTTTTATATGACGACGGCGACTTCTCGCATTGAAAGTAAAAAATATTTCATGGTCGCATACTTAATACAGAATAAAGAATACCGGAGGAAACATGCTATCGTATAGCAATGCGACCTCCTTCAGTACTGCGACTGTAACGCCCCGATCCCACGGGTACGGGGACGTCACTGCGACGTATATACGCAGGTCAGAAATACCCACACGTATATACGTTAAGCATTAGCACAAGCAAGAATCAGAGTACTACAAAGCGTGGTATTCATTCATATGCCAACTTAAGAAGTTCAAATTACAAAGTTATCACAGGATATGATATACTATTACACAATACATGTGTCTTATATCACCACCATGTCCAAAAGTACGATTTACAATATGAACACAAGATGCTCACGATTTGGATGAGGATCCCGTGAGTCGAAGAGAAAAAGTCTGGCACGAGAGAAACCGAACTAGTCGGCCTGCTCAACAAGGAAAGCTTGATCTTCTGTGGACGGCTCTACTTCAATCCAAGCTCCGGAACCTGAACATACAAATTCAAGGGAGTCAGGACCTCCCAAACAAATGATCAGGTTACAGCCGAGTGGCTAAGAGACAAGAGCAGAAGAGTTGGAACAGTATAATAAATATTCAGCCAGCAAGTAATGGAAGCACAACAATTTAGAGTTGAAAAGACGTTGTACAAGTTTAGGTTACGGCTCTATGAGACTAGTACCTCGAAGGAATAATCCAAACAAGGAAACCCTCATCTATATACCTTTATCTCATGTCCCCGTAATCCAGGCGTGTACAACGGATCCACAGTTAGCGTCTTTTATTATTATTACTTGTCTTACTTTGATATCTAACTATGTGAACTAGCGTCCCAGCGCACATAGATCCATATCCGAGTAAAGCAAGGTTGTTATTGGAAACCAGCGGGGGTATCAACGAACTATGTTTACAGTGGGTCCCGTGCTTGCCCGGGACCACGGTCCAGGGTGTTCCGTTGCTTGGTGACGGAACCAGCCGCAAGGCCTATCAGGAGGGACTTATGTATGCCCTTTATCATGATGGTATCAGGAAGAGGGAGCCAGCACTCCCCTCGGTCGCCTGGGGGCCCACAGGTCTGACCGGATATTTAGTTGCACAACATACCTAATACCACTGTAAACACGAACATATATTGATAGCCGCATGTTTTCCCCCGACCCGATGTAAGTTGTCTCATTTTATGAGTTCTTTAGATAATTATCAGATTTCGGGAATGAACAGGAGCAAGTCAGGAGCATTAGGAGTACAATTCGTACTATCATGTAAATCAAGTTGGTAAAGCATGATGTCCGGTTATCATTCCCATTATCGTGATAATTATAAGAGTCAAGTGTATCATGCCTGGTGTCAAGAGATAGCATGACAAGAGGTGATATTCGTCTGGGAGTAGCAGACGCGAAAATAGCAGACGCGGGGTTCGCATCGCAAAGGTGCCGCAAACGCGAGGTCTGCGTTCAAGTCAGGACGCGAGGTGAACACGGACGCGGACATGGGTTCTGCGTCGCGTTAATGCAAGAAGAACATCGACATGGGCATAGCAGACGCGAAAGTAGCAGACGCGGGGCTCTCAGACGCGGGGATCGCGTCACGAAGGTATCAAAACGCGAGGCTCATGACCTGCGTTTAAATCAGGGCATGAGGAGAACGCGGACGTGAGTATAACTCCGCGTCATGTCAATATAAATAGAACACAGACGCGAGCTTTAGCTTTGCGTCACATCGATACAATAACGCGAAGGCCGCGTTAAGGAAATGCCTAGACGCAGGAGGTAACTCCGCGTCTAACAGTACAGCCACACCGCACGACATAAAATACAATAATAAAAATGAGTTTACAAGTCCATGTCTTGGCGAGTAAAGTTACTCGCCTAAAAACGTTCTTATGCGTCCAGCGTTCCGGGAGAGTCCTTGTTCAAGTTATCGCAACTTATCACCAAAACGATTACCCGGAATAATCGCGAACGATTACCGGAATAACCTACGGCGATGTCGACAACTAAGAAAACCCGGCCCCAATCCTAAAAAGGGGGGAACCGGCCTTAGTGCCTTGTCGATGATGAAGGAGAGCACGGCCCCCAATCCAAAGGAGGTGGCCGGCCTCAAGAAGATGATGGTGTGGTGGTGGTAGTTTGGAGAAGGTGAAGGCTTTGGTGGTGTTTTGGAGTTTGTGGTTGGTTTAATGGAGTTGAAGGAGGAAGGAGATGAAGGTAGGAGGTTGTAGTGGTTGTGGTTGTGGTGGAGATGAAGGAGGAATTGGTGAGGGTGAAGGCTTCTCTTGGTGGAGGCTAAGGCTTTGGTGAAGTGAAGTAAAAATGAAGGAGAAAGGAGAAGGAAGTGTTTATATAGGATTTGGATTTGTAAAGGAGATGTAAAAATGGAAAAGAGGGGGGTTTATTTGTAAAATGGGAGGTGAGGTGGCTCTCTTTGCCGACCTTGGTGATGGGAGAGGGATTTGAGTGTTTTGGGATATTTATTTTGTTTGGAGAAGATATTTTGTTTTTGGTGGAGAAGATATTTTGGTGAAGATATTTTGTGGAAATTTGGTGGAAGGAAAAAAGGGAAAGAAAAAGGAAAAAGGAAAAGAAAATGAAAAGAGGAAGATATTTTCTTGGAAGAAAAAGTGAAAATAATTGGAGTGGCGGATTCCCGGGATTCGGTTGCGGATGCGGAAATCTTTTGGAAAAATACCGAAATCGTCCCGAAATCAAGTATCTCGGAACGACTCACAAAAATTCTCAAAAATCGAGAATATTATACTAAGACTCCTGGTGAAATTCGTTTTAAGAAATTATTTATCGTTTTGAAATTAAAAATCCCGGATACTGGCCGATACCGACTCCGGTGGAATTTTCATAAATTCATAAAATCCTCAAAAAAGTATTTAGGTAGTAAATATAATTCTAAGAGGAAATGTCTAAAGACTCTTCAAGAAATTCCAATCTGTCTGTAAATTAAAAATCCGGGAATCGATCAGCGGTACTGGTCGACACCGGTTTTGAAGATTTTCAATTTAATTCGAGAAAATTCCAGAAAATCCTAGAAAATATAAAATATTAGAAAATGATATTTAAAACTAAAATCGGTCAAATACAAGAAGTAAATCGAAAAATACGATCGAAAAACTGAATACGCAACTAAGTACGTATTCCGGGAACTGGGTATTACAATCCATCCACCTTACAAAAAATTTCGTCCTCGAAATTTCAGGAAGGGGAAGGTGACGGTAGAGAAGGATAGAGAGAAGGAATTTTACCAACTTAAGTTGTGAATAGTTGAGGATAACGTTCACGGATAACATCCTCTCGTTCCCACGTGGCCTCTCCTGGCACATGCCTATTCCAAGAAACCAACACTAATGGTATTGCCTTATTCTTCAAGGTCTTAACACTTTTATCCAAAATGGCCATCGGTTGCTCTTGATAGGATAGATCTGGTTGTAGTTCCAGTTCGGAGTGATCTAGGATATGATTCTCATCCTTGACATACTTCCTCAACTGTGATACGTGGAATACATTGTGTACTCCGTCTAAAGATGGAGGTAATGCCAATCGGTAGGACACATCTCCTACACGATCCAAAATTTCGAATGGGCCGATGTATCTTGGGCTAAGCTTTCCACGAGTACCGAACCGGATTACCCCTTTGGTGGGTGATATCTTTAAAAACACATGGTCACCTGTCCTAAATTCCAATGGTCTTCTCTTTGTGTCAGCCCAACTTTTCTGTCGGCTTTGTGCTGCCCGGAGGTGATCTCTAATGATTCGAACTTTGTCTGTTGTCTGAATTAGGATCTCTGGCCCCAAAAGTCTCCTCTCACCGACTTCGTCCCAACAAATTGGTGATCTACATTTTCTGCCATATAATGCCTCAAACGGTGCCATCTTGATACTGGCCTGATAACTGTTATTATAAGAGAATTCTGCCAGATGAAGATAGTCTTCCCATGATCCCTTGAATTCAATCATGCAGGCTCTTAGCATGTCTTCAAGAATTTGGATAGTCCGTTCAGATTGTCCGTCTGTCTGGGGGTGATATGAAGTACTGAATTTCAGACGAGTTCCTAGACTTTCTTGGAGACTTTCCCAGAAATGCGATCGGAATCTTGTGTCTCTATCTGATACGATGCTAACCGGAACTCCATGTAGACGAACTATTTCCTTCATGTATTTGTCTGCCAGGACTTCTGTTGTTTGACCTACCCTGAATGGTATGAAGTGAGCTGATTTTGTGAGGCGATCAATGATTACCCAAACTGCATTATTACCCTTAGGACTGCGAGGTAGTGCCGTGACAAAATCCATAGTGATATGTTCCCACTTCCATTCGGGTATCGGTAAGGGTTGTAGAAGTCCAACTGTTCTTTGATGTTCTATCTTTATCTGCTGACAAACTAAGCACTTGGCTACATACTGGGCTATCTCTCTTTTCATAGCATTCCACCAAAACTGTTTCTTTATATCTTGATACATTTTAGTTCCCCCTGGGTGTATGGAATAGGCTGAACTGTGTGCTTCTGCTAGAATTTTCTGTCGAACTTCTCCTTGGGAACGCAAATTCTGTTACCAAAGTATAGTGCATCATCCGTATGAATATGGATATTTGTTCTCAATCCAGCTTCTACTTGAGCTCTGAATTTCTGTAATCTGGGGTCTTTCTTTTGGGCTTCTTTAATCTCATTTAGCAATGCCGAGTGAATCTGAAAGGTCATTAACTGTCCTACCTTATCAGTTCCTTGTACTAACATTAAGTCCAATCTTATGATGTCTTGAATTAACTCTTTCTGTTGAGTAATTGGACTAGCATTCTATTTTCTGGCTTCCTGCTCAAGGCATCTGGTACCGTATTGACTTTGCCTGGATGATATTGCAAGTCTATATCATAGTCCGCCATTAATTCAAGCCACCGTCTCTGTCTCATATTTAATTCCTTCTGTGTGAAAATATACTTAAGACTCTTGTGATCTGTGTAGATTAACACTTTGTCTCCCAGAAGATAATGTCTCCAGATCTTTAGGGCGAATATTACTGCTGCCAGCTCTAAGTCATGAGTTGGATAATTTCGCTCATGAGGCTTCAGTTGCCTGGATGCATAAGCTATGACATGATCATGTTGCATTAGTACACACCCCAGGCCTTTTCCGGATGCATCACTGTATATGACCATCCCTCCTCTTCCTGAGGGAGTCCTTAAGATTGGAGCTGTAATGAGTCTTTGCTTTAATTGCTCAAATGCTGCAGTACATTCCTCTGTCCATATATACCTTTCTCCTTTTCGGGTGAGCTTTGTTAACGGGGCTGCAATCTTAGAGAAATCTTGGACAAAGCGTCTGTAATATCCGGCTAGTCCAATAAAACTCTTAATTTCAGTCACTGTCCTTGGAATTGGCCAGTCCTTTACTGCCTGGATTTTGTTGGGATCAACTGAAATTCCTTCTTCTGAAATTATGTGTCCAAGGAAGGCTATACGGTCTAACCAGAAGTCACACTTGCTCTGCTTAGCATGAAGTTGTTCTTGTTTGAGAGTCTGTAATACTATCCTCAAGTGTTCTGCATGTTCTCGGTTATTCTTTGAATAGATCAAGATGTCATCTATAAAGACAACTACGAACTGATTCAAATATGGCGAGAACACTCTGTTCATCAAATCCATGAAAACTGCAGGGGCATTGGTGACTCCGAAAGGCATAACTAGAAATTCATAGTGGCCATAACGGGTTCTGAATGCCGTCTTCGGAATATCTTCTTTCTTCACCTTTAGCTGATGATAACCTGATTGTAAATCTAATTTAGAGAATACTCGGGCTCCATGTAGTTGGTCAAACAGGTCATCAATCCTTGGTAAGGGATACTTGTTCTTGATGGTAACTTTGTTCAATTCTCTATAGTCGATACATAACCGTTTACCACCATCCTTTTTGTTTGCCAATAGTACTGGAGCTCCCCATGGTGAAGACTTGGTCGAATTAATCCCTTATCAGAGTATTCTTGCAGCTGTTTCTTTAGAATCTCTAACTCAGTGGGTGCCATTCTGTACGGAGCTTTGGATATTGGAACTGTTCCTGGAATAGTCTCAATGGAGAATTCAATCATTCTGTCAGGTGGGAGTCCTGAAATTTCAGCAAATACTTCCGGGAATTCATCCCAAACCGGTACTTTCTTCTTCTGAATCTCAGCAGTAGCCATCCGAGTTTTTCTCTTGACAGCCTTGGGTTCCCCGTTAAATTGAAATTCCGGCTGACGTGGAATTCTGAACTCAATTCTCTTCTCCCGACAGTCAAGCACTGCATAGTATTTGCTTAGCCAGGTCATGCCTAAGATTACGTCGTACCCTTTGGTATCTAGTACGAGCATATCTATGGCCAATGTTCTGTTACAAAGTTCTACGGGGCAATCAGTACAAACCTTAGTAGATATGACTACTCCATTCCCTGTACTAATCTCCCATTGGTGGTCTAAAGTTTTAACAGGTATAGAATGCAATGCAACAAAATGATCTGAGATGTAACAATGGGAAGCACCTGAATCGAAGAGGGCTAGAACAGGTTTTGAGTGTACCATGATTTTACCTGTTATCACTTCCTCAGAAGCCTCGGCCTCTTCTTCCGTCAAATTGTAAGCTTGTCCCCTTCCACGTCCTGTTGCAGTCCTAACTCCTCTTTGGACTGGGCGAATAGCTTGTTGTGGAGGAGGGGGAAGAGCTCTCCTAACCATTGGTCCCTGGTTCCTCTGTCCAATTGGCCCTGGAAGTGCTGGCAGGGATTGGTTGGCTATTCCCATTCTTTTGTGGGGACAGACTTCTATGGTATGGTCACGGGAACCACATACCAGGTATAATCCATTTGCCCTACGGCAATTTTGTTGAGAGTGACCTGGTTTCAGGCAAAAGTGACAAATAGGACCTGGTTGGGCCATCTGGGGTTGGGCCATCTGGAAAGGAGCTGGTCGGAATGGTCGTCTCATTATTGGAGCTTTTGCTGCTCTGAATGGACCTCCTCTCCCCATTTGTGGGAATGGCCTCTTCATGGCCTGGTTCCTTATCAGGTTCAATTTCTTCTTCTCCAGTCCACGCTCCACTTCCCGAGCTATGGTGAGGACTTCGGAATAAGTTTTCAGCTGTTGGGGCATTAAGAAGACTTGAATGTCCATTTGTAAGCCCTGTTGGAATCTACTTGCTCGCTTCTCCTCATCAGTCACCATGTATGGAGCAAAGCGGCTAAGTCTTAAAAATTCCGCGGCATACTCATCCACGGACCGATTCCATTGCTGAAGTCGGATGAACTGTTCTTCCATTTCTTTCTGAGCTGTGGCAGGAAAGAACCTACTATAGAAACTTTTAGAGAATTGGTCCCAGGAGACAGGTTTTTCTAATCTTGCCTCCTCAGCTAGCCACCAGGTTCTGGCTACATCCTTTAGTTGAATCTTTGCAACCTCTACTTGATTTTCCTTTGGAACTCGAGCTGCGTTCAACAGATCTGTGGTGTCGATCAGCCATTGTTCAGCATCCAATGGTTTCTCTCCTCCTGTAAAAATGGCTGGTTGCAACCGTCGAAAGTCGGATATGTTCCCCGGCCTTTGTTCTTTAGGAGCTGCTAACTCTTGCCGGAAGAGTTCTGTCTGTTGTTGCTGATTTTCCACCATCGTCTGGATAACCCTCAGAATATCGGCATTCTCTCCCGTGGGTCCGTTTGATACTTGTCCTGAGTTGTTACGACTCGTCCTTCTATCCATACTTAGTTGGTAAAAGATAACTGGAAAAAGCTGGAAAAATGGAAGGATTTTAGGACATAAGGGAATGAATCAAGAAGGACTAGATAACTTTGTACATTGTAGTTGGCAATAGCAAATTCCATTAATTTGCTGCTTGATTGTACTATAGGTGTGAGAGCCTAGGCTCTGATACCAACCTGTAACGCCCCGATCCCACGGGTACGGGGACGTCACTGCGACGTATATACGCAGGTCAGAAATACCCACACGTATATACGTTAAGCATTAGCACAAGCAAGAATCAGAGTACTACAAAGCGTGGTATTCATTCATATGCCAACTTAAGAAGTTCAAATTATAAAGTTATCACAGGATATGATATACTATTACACAATACATGTGTCTTATATCACCACCATGTCCAAAAGTACGATTTACAATATGAACACAAGATGCTCACGATTTGGATGAGGATCCCGTGAGTCGAAGAGAAAAAGTCTGGCACGAGAGAAACCGAACTAGTCGGCCTGCTCAACAAGGAAAGCTTGATCTTCTGTGGACGGCTCCACTTCAATCCAAGCTCCGGAACCTGAACATACAAATTCAAGGGAGTCAGGACCTCCCAAACAAATGATCAGGTTACAGCCGAGTGGCTAAGAGACAAGAGCAGAAGAGTTGGAACAGTATAATAAATATTCAGCCAGCAAGTAATGGAAGCACAACAATTTAGAGTTGAAAAGACGTTGTACAAGTTTAGGTTACGGCTCTATGAGACTAGTACCTCGAAGGAATAATCCAAATAAGGAAACCCTCATCTATATACCTTTATCTCATGTCCCCGTAATCCAGGCGTGTACAACGGATCCACAGTTAGCGTCTTTTATTATTATTACTTGTCTTACTTTGATATCTAACTATGTGAACTAGCGTCCCAGCGCACATAGATCCATATCCGAGTAAAGCAAGGTTGTTATTGGAAACCAGCGGGGGTATCAACGAACTATGTTTACAGTGGGTCCCGTGCTTGCCCGGGACCACGGTCCAGGGTGTTCCGTTGCTTGGTGACGGAACCAGCCGCAAGGCCTATCAGGAGGGACTTATGTATGCCCTTTATCATGATGGTATCAGGAAGAGGGAGCCAGCACTCCCCTCGGTCGCCTGGGGGCCCACAGGTCTGACCGGATATTTAGTTGCACAACATACCTAATATCACTGTAAACACGAACATATATTGATAGCCGCATGTTTTCCCCCGACCCGATGTAAGTTGTCTCATTTTATGAGTTCTTTAGATAATTATCAGATTTCGGGAATGAACAGGAGCAAGTCAGGAGCATTAGGAGTACAATTCGTACTATCATGTAAATCAAGTTGGTAAAGCATGATGTCCGGTTATCATTCCCATTATCGTGATAATTATAAGAGTCAAGTGTATCATGCCTGGTGTCAAGAGATAGCATGACAAGAGGTGATATTCGTCTGGGAGTAGCAGACGCGAAAATAGCAGACGCGGGGTTCGCATCGCAAAGGTGCCGCAAACGCGAGGTCTGCGTTCAAGTCAGGACGCGAGGTGAACACGGACGCGGACATGGGTTCTGCGTCGCGTTAATGCAAGAAGAACATCGACATGGGCATAGCAGACGCGAAAGTAGCAGACGCGGGGCTCTCAGACGCGGGGATCGCGTCACGAAGGTATCAAAACGCGAGGCTCATGACCTGCGTTTAAATCAGGGCATGAGGAGAACGCGGACGTGAGTATAACTCCGCGTCATGTCAATATAAATAGAACACAGACGCGAGCTTTAGCTTTGCGTCGCATCGATACAATAACGCGAAGGCCGCGTTAAGGAAATGCCTAGACGCAGGAGGTAACTCCGCGTCTAACAGTACAGCCACACCGCACGACATAAAATACAATAATAAAAATGAGTTTACAAGTCCATGTCTTGGCGAGTAAAGTTACTCGCCTAAAAACGTTCTTATGCGTCCAGCGTTCCGGGAGAGTCCTTGTTCAAGTTATCGCAACTTATCACCAAAACGATTACCCGGAATAATCGCGAACGATTACCGGAATAACCTACGGCGATGTCGACAACTAAGAAAACCCGGCCCCAATCCTAAAAAGGGGGGAACCGGCCTTAGTGCCTTGTCGATGATGAAGGAGAGCACGGCCCCCAATCCAAAGGAGGTGGCCGGCCTCAAGAAGATGATGGTGTGGTGGTGGTAGTTTGGAGAAGGTGAAGGCTTTGGTGGTGTTTTGGAGTTTGTGGTTGGTTTAATGGAGTTGAAGGAGGAAGGAGATGAAGGTAGGAGGTTGTAGTGGTTGTGGTTGTGGTGGAGATGAAGGAGGAATTGGTGAGGGTGAAGGCTTCTCTTGGTGGAGGCTAAGGCTTTGGTGAAGTGAAGTAAAAATGAAGGAGAAAGGAGAAGGAAGTGTTTATATAGGATTTGGATTTGTAAAGGAGATGTAAAAATGGAAAAGAGGGGGGTTTATTTGTAAAATGGGAGGTGAGGTGGCTCTCTTTGCCGACCTTGGTGATGGGAGAGGGATTTGAGTGTTTTGGGATATTTATTTTGTTTGGAGAAGATATTTTGTTTTTGGTGGAGAAGATATTTTGGTGAAGATATTTTGTGGAAATTTGGTGGAAGGAAAAAAGGGAAAGAAAAAGGAAAAAGGAAAAGAAAATGAAAAGAGGAAGATATTTTCTTGGAAGAAAAAGTGGAAATAATTGGAGTGGCGGATTCCCGGGATTCGGTTGCGGATGCGGAAATCTTTTGGAAAAATACCGAAATCGTCCCGAAATCAAGTATCTCGGAATGACTCACAAAATTCTCAAAAATCGAGAATATTATACTAAGACTCCTGGTGAAATTCGTTTTAAGAAATTATTTATCGTTTTGAAATTAAAAATCCCGGATACTGGCCGATACCGACTCCGGTGGAATTTTCATAAATTCATAAAATCCTCAAAAAAAGTATTTAGGTAGGAAATATGAGTCTAAGAGGAAATGTCTAAAGACTCTTCGAGAAATTCCAATCTGTCTGTAAATTAAAAATCCCGGAATCGATCAGCGGTACTGGTCGACACCGGTTTTGAAGATTTTCAATTTAATTCGAGAAAATTCCAGAAAATCCTAGAAAATATAAAATATTAGAAAATGATATTTAAAACTAAAATCGGTCAAATACAAGAAGTAAATCGAAAAATACGATCGAAAAACTGAATACGCAACTAAGTACGTATTCCGGGAACTGGGTATTACAGCGACCAAAGTTGCAAACTTCTTTCTCATTACGATGGTGATGACGAGGATTAGAAGTTTAAAAAAATTGTATTTTGTTTTTTTTAAATATATATAAATCTGTTTTCTAAAGTTAATTGTGTGAATTACATTTTTTACTACTATGTCTTGGTTGAAAATGCTGTACAATTGTTACAAACCTTCATTTTAAATATTTTACGCTAAACGAATATACTGCGACCATGGACGCAGTTAATAATTATATTACTTCACCCTTATAAATTTTTAAAATGAAAGGTTGCGACATTGGCTGCAGTTGCTGGACGCAGACTTAATAAATACACTGCGACCTTGGTCGCAGTTGCTGGACTTTAGTCTTAATCAACAACAACACTGCTACCTTGGTCGCAGTTTCTGACCGTAATCTTAATAAATAAACGACCGTAATCTTAATAAAATAAACTGCGACCTTGATCGCAGTTGTTGGTGTTTAGTCTTAATAAAATACACAGCGACCTTGGTCGCAGTTGCCGGTCTTTACTCTTAATCAACAACATCACTGCGACCTCGGTCGCAGTTGGTGGTCTTTATAAATAATCAACAACAACACTGCGACATTGGTCGCAGTTGATGGCCGCAGTCTTAAAAAAATAATCTGCAATCTTGGTCGCTATTGCTGGTCTTTAGTCTTAATCAACAACAACACTGCGACGAGGTCAACAACAACACTGCGACGAGGTGACACGTCACCGCAGCAGTTGCTTAGTCGCAGACTTTGGTCACAGTGTCGACCCTGGTCGCAGTAGTTACTGTTTGCAATGTATCTTATGCGACCTTGGTCGCAGTGTCATCTATGGTCATAGTTGTTTTGTTTGCAATGCATGGCTGCGAACAAGTTCGTTGTTTATTAAAAAAACAAATATGCTTTTTATTTATGTCCAGGCATTTATCTCCAGGCATGTGCAAATGATACAAAACGATCTCTTATACAATAAGATTGAGTGTTACAATATAGCAGTACAAAGAAGACTAAACATCAAAAAATCCCTTGTTGACTAAGAGCGATCTTCTTCTTGAGGTCTGGTGGCAGCAGAATCAATAAGATTGAGTGTTACAAAAAGACTAAACATCAAAGTAGCCAAGAAGACAAAACATCAAAAATCCCTTGTTGACTAAGAGCAATCTTCTTCTTGAGGTCTGGTGGCAGCAGAATCCTCTGATTCCAACTGACCCTCCAAAGTGCCGGGATACGATTTTTCGTTGATGAACATCTCTTCACCAGAAGGCTATCCAGTGAGCATGGAGTTTCCTCGAAGTCACTTCTGGGGTAAGAGAGGGAGAGTGAGACCTCACAAGGTATGCTACCCACCACTATATCCACCACATCCCCCGCCGCCATACCCACTCTGACCATCCGTTATCAGCAAGCTTGACTGGTGCATCAAGTCAGAGCAGATCTCGGTGAGGCTTAAGTCCTCGTCAGGGATTATGACTTCTTCCCTTGTGAACAACGAGGACCATGACTTCTTCCCTTGTGGACGATGAGGTCTATGACTTCTTCCCTTGTGGACGAACATCGATCAAGTTCGTCCATAGGGTCATCTTCATCTATGGAGGCAGGCCCCTGTTAGAGACTCTGAAGAAGGCGGAAATTCTCAGAGCAATTGCTCTCGAAAGAAAACAGTCTAATTATGGGCTGTTAAAGGGAGAGGGTGAGCCCTATTTATAGGCAGCCCATAATAACCATAATTAATGGTTCATTAATCAGAATCGTCGGCATTAATGGTCTCCAACCGCCAGCGCCGGTTTGGCATTAAAAGACATTAACGCCTAAACCCAATGAAGAGCCGACGCGTGGACAACCGCTTTGGGAAACAACGAATGGTGCGGGGTTCGTCAACATAGACTTGACATTAAAAGATCTCATAAAATCTTTATGACAGGTCGCGTCTCACGGACTGACTCCAAGTCGCATCAGACAACAGACAACTTTTCATTTTTCATTTAGATTCAAAAAATGACTTAATCCAAAAACAACACTTAATAAAACAACACTTACTTACGTACTGCGACCAAAGTCGCAGTCCATGTAATGCAACCCTAGATTGCAGTTGCTGGCCATCTTTATCAATAACAACACTGCGACTTTGGTCGCATTTAACCATGTACACTGCGACCAAAGACTTTGACTAAGGTCGCAGTTTAAATGTACAATGCGACCAAAGACTCTGACTACATTATATACAAAAAATTAATTACTTAACGTACTGCGACCAAAGTCGCAGTCCATGTAATGCAACTCTAGATTGCAGTTGCTGGCCATCTTTATCAATAACAACACTGCGACCTTGGTCGCATTTCACCATGTACACTGCGACCAAAGACTTTGACTAAGGTCGCAGTTTAAATGTACAATGCGATCAAAGACTCTGACTACATTATATACAAAAAATTAAACTATAAAGTAGAATTTTATCGCAGGCTGAAAAAATTGATCTGAAAGATTTTATATTTTCAAAAAAAATTTTATCGCAGGCTGAAAAGGAGAAACTAGATCTTTCAAAAAAGAGGTAAAGAAATAGGGCGAAAAGTAATTTATATCCTATAAAGAGCGGCAAAAATAAAAGGGGGGAAAAATAATAATAAACAATAAGGAAAAGTTATCATAAGGGGTATTTGGTAATTTAACTTCTACCTAAAAGCGGGCCGCAAGTCAGTGAGGTGACAAATTGAGCCACGTCACCGCAAGCTGAGATAGTACTCTCAGCCCGCGGGCTGATATACATTTTTCTATATATATATATATGGAGATAGACTTGTATCCTTTCAAAGGATTTGATCCCGGATCCTTCCCACTCAAATTCAACCCTCCAACATTCGAATACAAGATCCACTCCGTTGAAGTTGATCTATACTAATTCAAGTATCTATAAACCAAAAATCAAGTGTTTTAAATACTTTTTGCCCATCCATCAAGCGACGCAAAATGGACGGCCGAAAGTAGTGAGTTGATTAGATCTATGTCTTTAGACATACAAATTCTCGATCCGGCCATTTCATTATGATCTAAACATTAAAAACCCCTATAAACTAATTTTTTGTTAGATTTCAAATGTTCTACACCGTTAAACTAACCAACTCACTATTTAGGCCGTCCGTTTTTCTCCTACTTGATGGATGGGCAAAAAGTATTTAAAACACTTGATTTTTGGTTTATAGATACTTGAAATAGTATAGATCAACTTCAACGGAGTGGATCTTGTATTCGAATGTTGGAGGGTTGATTTTGAGTGGGAAGGATCCGGGATCAAATCCTTTTGAAAGGATACAAGTCTATCTCTCTCTCTCTCTCTCTCTCTCTCTCTCTCTATATATATATATATATATATATATATATATATATATATATGAGAGAAATGTAAATCAGCTGACACAGGAGGCAACTCCTCCTATGTCGCACTCAAAAATCATATTTCCCGAATAAATTTTCAAGATCCGACCACACATTATCATCTTCATATTCTATGATATATAGATATAAAAAATCAAGTGATTTGAAGTTTGTTTACTACATTTTTTTTGGTTCAAACATTAACGGTTTTTTAACAATAGAACAAAATAGAACGTTTAGATCAATGAGTAAACGAACTTCAAATCACTTGATTTTTTATATGTGTATATCTTAGAATATGAAGATGATAATGTACGGTCGGATTTTGAAAATTCATTCAGGAAATATGATTTTTGAGTGCGACATAAGACGAATTTGCCTCCTGTGTCAGCTGATTTACATTTCTCTCTCTTTATATATATATATATATATATATATATATATATATATATATATATATAGGGAAAAGTGTTCCTAGTAGGTCTCCTTATATATATATATATATATATATAGTGTGAGAACAGATTTTTTTTTAGAACTTTTACGTGCGCCGTCAGATCTAATAGAGATCGATTTTAGTTGATTTGATCCATTCGATCCGACGACCAACATGAAAATTCCCATAGAAATTCATGAGAACGGTTCTTAGGGGATCAGCTCTTTATATATATATATATTATATATATATATATATATATATATATATATATATATAGAGAGAGAGAGAGAGAGAGAGAGAGAGAGGTGTGTGGCGCGCGCGTAAAATTTACTTTTGACTGTCAAGAACAAAAAGGACTAGAATTTTCTGTACACAAGGAGTGGACAAAAATTCTAAGGTTCTGAAAAATCTAATCATGACAGAAATTTCATAATTAGTGAAAAGTAGGTCGCTGGAACAAGAATGCCTTTGAACTACCAAATAAAACACACTCGAAAAATTATAGATACTTGAAACCAGAGAATGTGTCACTCAATTCTTGCATCCAAACACCTGTAAAGTGTGCAAATTTGACCATTTGCCTGGTCCTGGGAAAAGAATGAAATGGCTAGTATACTATATGTTGTCAGTTCTACTGTACAGTGTTGACTCCAAATCCTTGGAAAATGTATGCCAAAATCTGTGTTTTTTTCATATTGATTCTCATGAAAAACTCTTGCACACTGCCGAGGCCAGTCGATTGGGCAATTCCCCATCACGTAGAATGAGGTAGAGAACAAATATCACGTATAAAACTATAACAACGCCGACTATAAAACCAAACAATATTCCCCATACTTCAGCAGAGACGAAATCCAATAAAAGATACGCATTGATGACTATCAATAAGGCAGCAACAATCCATGTAACGACCTGCCAAAGTCATGAATACAACATTAGAATCTAGGATAACCAAGCAAAATAATAGAAACTTTCAAACAACATGGGAACATAACAGCTGTGAGTACCAAGATGTTAAACTTAGAATTATGCCACTGATATCATACCTAGATTGTTTGTTTGGAGGGTTCCATGGGAAACAAAGAAAAGGAAGTTAAGGAATTGCTTGCTTCCATTTCAGTAAATGCTGCCATTTGGTTACCAAACTAAATGGTAAACAATGAGGTGAAAGTTTGAATGATATTTTCTTCCAAAAGCCACTAAAATGTGTCACATATCTAATAGTGAAAGTTAAACAAATGCCTTGAATTTGTTTCTTTTCCAAAACATCAGTTCCCACGAAACTAAATAGTCTTCTGCATGGATTTTCAGGAATAACAGGAAAGTGAAGGACATAATTCAAAATCATTAAAAGCCACTAATCTATATATCAATCGACTGTGACTATTAGTAACAAGCAAAAAGGATAGACTGCTAGCAGCTGACTCATTTTTACTTAGGATAAAGGCTCCAAGAAATAGTTGTCCGGGTAGGATAATCTTACTCTGACTGGCTATAATTTATAGAACTGCTGTAATGCTTCTTGTAAACTTAGGAGAAATAAGCCGAGAGACTGATATCCACAATGGTGAGCACACAAACATTACTAAGCCATGTAAAATGAAAATTCAGAGTGGTTATGAGTTAATCTTGGCTTAAAGCATATTGTTCAAGAGAGAAGTGTGGCTATCAACAAGGATAGGCTGTAGGGGTGAAAACAGAGATGAAAAATATGCATCGTATCCAATTTCATATTCGATTTTTTAATGCGGATATCCGTATCCAATATCTGTCTAGAATATGAATATGGATATGGTAATGGTAAAACTATCTGACATATAACCGAATATATCCGAATACAAATATAGTTCAAAGACACTAGGTACCAAATGATGTGATATTGTGGTTATAAAAGATACACCCATGTGATTTTTGTATATTTTTAACTTTTTCACATAAAAAGTAATAAAATTAAGAATAAACTCATTTACCCTCTTGTTCATATTCGCTAATATCCAACTAATATCCGACAAATATATGAATCCGATCCGAGTCTGAATTTGTAGTTGACAAATATGGTTAGTGGATTAAGATATCCGTATTCGAATCTGTATTTGCTAAAGAAAACAAATACGAATATGAGAATACCTATATTGCTCCGTATCCGATCCGTTTTCACTCCTATTAGGCTGGCATGAAGCTGATTCTGACTTTATTTAGGATAACATGCTTACAACACAAAACAAACAGATGTTTGATAATCTGCTTTGCAGAGAAATAGGATATGCTGGCATGTAGCTGATTCTGATTTTATTTAGGATAAAATGCTGCCATGATATAAACAAAAGGATAAATTATAATCTGACTTTGAAGAACAAATAGGAAAGGCTGGCATCAAGCTGATTTTGATTATCTTTAGGATAATACTATATCTCGATATAAAAGCACAAGAACATGATAGTCCGAGTTTGTCTTGCCATAAGAAGAAGATGTGACTCCATGAGGAAGAAGGGAGTGGGTTTAGAAGTATCTGAACCATAAAATTTCCAAAACATATCTATTTTTAATCAAAACTGAGAAAAGACAAAGGGAATAAAGCAGCCTTCGATGCTCCAAGCCATAACTATTGTCTGAACATTTCCTGATACTAAAGAGCTGTTCGTTCGTGAAACCTCTGGATGAACGGATCTCTCAATATTAAAAATTTTTGCCTCAAGGCATTTTACGTGCTATACATCAAGGTTAACAGATTGATATTACAATTTATAGGACACAACATAAGTTTTGATCAAGAGGCTTTGCCCTTGAATCCTGTTGTGTAGCCAAGCTCAGTCTACCCAGGTAATTGTGTCAATATAGACTGTGTTGTGTAAACTTAGCATGTAAGCCATGATCAGCTTCACTTGCATTTACAATTCTGGGTTGGCTTCGCAATACTTCTTAACCATTAATCCTATTGATGACTGTATCCTATCACTATTCTCTGACGATTCCATCAATTCAGGGTTGGCTTTGCAATTAACTACTCAATCCTATTGATGACTGAATCCTCAATTTGTGCATATTTCTGCAGACCTTTAAAACTTCTATCACTGGTTCGCTAGGAAAATTCTGCTTTCGGGCTTCAACAGATCCTAACCCTTCCAGACAATGGCATCCAATACTCATTGTATTCAATTGTTTAATATTTAAGATTTGGTAGATGTCATGCTAACTTCAGTCCCTTACCTTCCTAATTAATTGTAACACACTCATATAGCTGAACATTTTCATTTCTCATATTATCTTTTGCCTGTGTTCCCAAAAATCAGCATAAACAAATATCAGATAATAGTAACTGTTTCTAAAAAGTCACCAGCACAGATAGATTTGCAAAATAATAAAAAAAAAACACATACATCCACAGTCAAGAACAAATCTCTCTCTCTCTCTCTCTCTCTCTCTCTCTCTCTCTCTCTCTCTCTCTCTCTCTCTCCCTCTCCCCCCCCCCCCCCAAAAAAAAAAAAAAAAAAAAAAAAAAAAAAAAAAACATCATATGCATACTCACTAGGCTATTGAAGATGGAATTGTGTAAGATACCAAATTCCAGTTCATGTTGACCAAATTAGTTAATTGTTTAGGTGGCTGATTTAGGTTTTGTTGTTCTGGAAAAACAATTGGAATAGTATTAATTCAAGAAAATGGAAGACAAGTGAACAAATAAAATGGAACAGCCAATTTTTCTTTGTAACTGGAGATTTTATTAGTATGGAGTTATGTTACATGTTGGTAGCCTTTAAGCAATTATATAAGCTTTTCCCATCATAATCAGAGCCAGATAGATGAGAAAGCTCCAAAACAGAAATGGCCAAGTTTAACGAGTGGCTGTCAACCTGTTGCCACTCCTCAATGAGTTGGTGAAGAATTCCTGTTTCATAGCCAAGGCAATGATGTTTAACAACAAGCACCATGGTATAGAACCTTAACCACCAGTTGACCAATAGGTAGAGACCTATCTTGTTTGTAATGCCGTTTAAGCTCATGCAAATGCAACTATCAGAGTAGTAAAGGGTTATTTTTGTATTATTAGTTCAAGTCGAAGTCTTTTATGTAATTACAGATCTTTCCTAGTCCTACTGTGTGTATGTATTCTATGCTAGATAATTAAGGGAGACACCCCTATTTTTAGGGTCTACTGCCTTTCTTTATCACAACATCGTATCAGAGTACTAGATCAAGACGTCAAAAACTTTTCTAGTTATTTTTTTCCCCTTCTTTTCTCCAGTTCTTCTAGTTCAATTTGTTTTCTTTTTGGCCTTCTGTTTTCTTTTTTCTTTCCTTCTATTTTCTTTTCATTGTAGAAAACAAATAATTCTTTTTTTCTCTCTTTTTTTCCCTTCTCTTCTTCTCCTCCCCGACCCCCTTCTTTACTTCTTATCAACACCCATTCCCTCGAACCTCACCCATCCCCTAGCCTTCCGGATCTTATAGTGATGCTATGATGGATCCTGATAGGAAAAGTGCAATGGATGAAGAGATGATCGTTATTCCTGCTAATGAAACATGAGAGTTAATTACTTCACAGCTAGAGAAGAGGTTTTTGGCTATAATTGGATAAATATCATGGTTTAACCTGTGAGCACGGTTCAAAGTCGCGGTCTTGGCCGCCGACTCAGCAGCACTGAAACGCATCGGTCGTGACGTCGTAGAACGGACTCGGACGATACGCGCAAAATGCTACATAGAAAGCTTAAAAAAATCTGAAAAATCACGACAAATCTTAAAACAATATAGACATAAATATTTATGCATCACATGTCCAAAATATATCACCTAGCACACTCAACATAAAGATAGAGGATTAGAATTAGTCTCAGTCTCTATAAGTCTCTTTCTTTCTCCTTCCTCTCTCTCTCTCTCAATCACCCTGTCTTAATCACTCTCTTTCTCTCACCCGCTCACTCTTTTTTTCTTCTCAATCTTACTCGTTTTCTGTCTCTCTCTCTCTTTCTTCTCACCCTCTCTCCTCTCTTTCTGGAGACGGGTGATGATGGTGATGGGTGAGGGCGACGGCAAAGGCGGCGACGAAGCCGCTGCAAATCAGAGAGTGAAGAGAGATTGGAAGGAGAGAGGGAAGGAGGGAGAGGGAAGGAGAGAGAGAGAGAGAGAGAGAGATCGGAGGGAGAGAGACAAAGCGAGATCAGAGGGAAAGAGAGGGAGGGAGAGAGATAGAGTTACCTCGGTGGCGACGGACGGCAAAGCGAACCATGGCGACATAGCAAAATTGAACACGGTGATGCCCTAGATTGAAGCCACTGTGAAAATTTTCAGGTTTTTACCTTTTAAACTTCTCAGGTCTTGACTCGGGGCCGACTCGGCATTGACTCGGTCCGACTCGGCCGAGTCAAGGCCGAGTCGGTCAAAACTCGAGGCCCAAGGCGTATCGTGTCTTGGAGCCCGCCAATCCGGAGACGACGTGATCGAGTCAAATCCAACTCGATCGAGTCTTTAAACCCTACCTCTGAGTATCCATGTCAGTGTCATTCAATAGTTTTCTAGTATCAATATTGGCGACAGTATCAGCCAACATTATAGACTTATTATTGTGTCGACACCTTAAAACCCGATATGATATTTGTTGATACATATTAAAATCAGCTGATATTTGAAACATGATATATACCGTCAAATTTCTTCCACATGAGCAGATTGAGCATTTGAAGACATATTAGAAGCTAAAGACCATACACAGACCTACGTGTTTGATTACTTTGAGACTTTTGTCCCTTGGAGCCCGTTTGCATTCTGTTTGGTTCTTTCATCAATTGTTTTAGTGAAATAGTGACCTTTATATGAGTTAGATACTACAATTACTTTCTTACATGGTAACCGTAAGCAAAATGTAATGTATATATGCTTCAACCTCCTGGCTATGAGACTCGAGGAGAGTTTGATAAAAGCACGCAAAAAAAGCCATCTATAGCTTGAAGCAATGTCTCCATGGTTTGAAAATTCATTATTGTTATCACAAGCAATGGATTGCAATGTAGATTATTTGATCATTATCTACACATTCTCTTACTAACACTATTATTCTTGTAGTTTCATTCATGATATTGTTGTCACTAAGAATGCTAATCAAGGTATTATTCAGTTGAAAACTTAATTGAAAACTTATTCGAGTTCTCCTTTTGATGTGAAGGACCTTGGTCAACTAAGGTATTTCTTGAGGATAGAGATTGCTCGGTCCAAGAACAGTCTTTCTTTGTCTCAACGAAAATACCATGTTGATTTGTTAGAAGAAATTAGTATGTTAGGCACTAATCCTATTGTTACTCCAACGAATCCTAATATTTGTTTAGATCAAAACTTGGGTGAATCTCCAATAATCTAAGACTGTGTAAGAGATTAATTGGTAAGCTAATTTTACTTGATTGTGACTGAACATGACATTACCTTTGTTGTGGGTGTGTTAAGTCCATACATGCAGAATTCTTATTAGTACATTAGACTGTTGCTTGTCGTATCTTGCAACATCTTAAGAGTGCTTACAGAAAAGGATTGTACTACATCTTCATCTGGATATTATAGATTATTTTGATGATGATGTTTTGGACTGGAAGAGGAGAGATCATCTTGATCAACGCTCTATTAGTGGTTATCGCAACTTTGTTGGCAGACATTTGGTGACATAGCAATAGGGGTGATAATGGGTCAACGCCGGCCCTAGGGGCCCCAGATCAGGGCCATGTCACAACCAGGTTGGTGTCGAGCTTTATTCTTAGGCCTAGAGCCAAGACACATGTCGAAGAAGTGTCC
>JAVJIF010022496.1:0-62871 GCA_038442645.1 Agave tequilana
GTGGCGTCTCAATCGGTTATGTCATCGCGACCTCTGAACTAGCAGACAGCTAAGTCTCAACTCCGAGCCCTGTTACATTTACAAAAGACAGGTCTCGATACTTGTTGACATTTACAAAAGATAAGTATCACCAACCTTGAGCTCGGTGGCGTCTAAATCGGTTATGTCATTGCGACCTCTGAACCAGCAGACAGCTGAGTCTCAATTTTGAGCTTGTTGACATTTACAAAAGACAAGTCTCAACTCTGAGCCCTGTTGACATTTACAAAAGACAGGTCTCGATACTCGTTGACATTTACAAAAGACGGGTATCACCACCCTTCGAGCTTGGTGGCATCTCAATCGGTTATGTCATTGCGACCTCTGAACCAGCAGACAGCTAAGTCTCAATCTCGATACTTGTTGACATTTACAAAAGACAAGTATCCCCAACCTTGAGCTTGGTGGCGTCTAAATCGGTTATGTCATTGCGACCTCTGAACCAGCAGACAGCTGAGTCTCAATTTTGAGCTTGTTGACATTTACAAAAGACAAGTCTCAACTCCGAGCCCTGTTGACATTTACAAAGACAGTCTCGATACTCGTTGACATTTACAAAAAACGGGTATCACCACCCTTCGAGCTTGGTGGCGTCTCAATCGTTATGTCATTGCGACCTCTGAACCAGCAGACAGCTAAGTCTCAATCTCGATACTTGTTGACATTTACAAAAGACAAGTATCACCAACCTTGAGCTTGGTGGCGTCTAAATCGGTTATGTCATTGCGACCTCTGAACCAGCAGACAGCTAAGTCTCAACTCCGAGCCCTGTTGACATTTACAAAAGACAGGTCTCGATACTCGTTGACATTTACAAAAGACGGGTATCACCACCCTTCGAGCTTGGTGGCGTCTCAATCGGTTATGTCATTACGACCTCTGAACCAGCAGACAGCTAAGTCTCAATCTCGATACTTGTTGACATTTACAAAAGACAAGTATCACCTACCTCGAGCTTGGTGGCGTCTCAAACGGTTATGTCATTGCACCTCTGAACCAACACAGACAGCTGAGTCTCATTCCGAGCCCTGTCGACATTTACAAAAGACAGGTCTCATCTTTCGATCCAACACAGACCGGTGTCAGGCTTGGTGGCATCTCGACCAGTTATGTCATTGCGACCCCTGAGCTGACAGATACCCAAGTCTCATATCCAACCCAACAAGGATTATGTTCTCAAGTGTCTACAATACAACTTTGAAAGGACAATCCAGCAAATGAAACGAGTCGGAGACTCGACAGGGAGTCAAAACAAAAAAGAAAGAATTTTCATTGATTCCAAAAGGATGAGATACATGGAGGCACATACAATGACCTACAGGCATACATTGTAAGATCTGATCCGCTCTCCAAGGGAAGCCAGCCTCGTCCTCCGGTCATCAGCAGCCTGAGCAAGCGCCTTGCGACCTCAGCTCAGCCTCATTAAAATCCATTGCCAGGGCCAAACGAGCTTCGACCTCCGCCAAAGTTGCCCTCTGTGACAATCCCTGCTGCGAGAGTTCGTCACTTTGAGCCTTGAGCTGCTCAAGCCGCGCAGCCTTCGCACACCGCCACACCGTTCAGCCTTGACAAGAGAAGGTTTCCCTTCCTAATCATCTCCTTGGCCTTCGCAATCCTATCTTCAGCGTCAAGAAGAGCACTAGTGGAGGCATCGATGGCATCCCAACCTCTGTTTGCCTGTTTCCAAGGATTTCAAATCAGAGGAAGAGCCTCAGCGGCTTCTTGGGCGGCAAGACGGGCTTCATGCTTTTGAGCGATAAGGCGCGCAAACCGCTCATCAACTAAAGATTCCAAGTCCAAGCGGCTGAGACGGCGCCATTCCTCTACGTCCCTCTCGAATTGATCTACCAGGAGCTCTAAGGTAGCGGCCTGGTGGTACCCTTCAAGGTCCCGAATACTTTCAATATTGCGGAAGAGGACCACCTTCAAAGTTGAGAACGATATAGTTGAACCTTTCAAGACCAGGTCGATGGATCACCCTAAGCCTTTGTAAAAACTATCAACTATGTCGCCTATATAATCGTTTTCAACCTCGGCCACCTCTGGTAGACGGGCAACTTCAGAAAAGTCCGCCAGCCCGGTCGATACACTGAGGAGGAGCAACAGGAACACTGGCTACAGCAGCATGACAGGTCATCAGTGATCTCGGCGGAGTCTTCATTGAAACCAGTACACTAGCCACCCTGAGGTAGGACTAGTGACCATCTCCTGAACAGCAGGCTCAACCACCAGGGTTAGGGAAGTAGGGCTTGTAATCACCCTCAGCTCCGCACTTGGCAAAATTATCGCACCTCACTCATTGATATAGTTGGGAGTGAGGACACCTCCGGAACTGCTGTTTCTTCAGCCCCTGGTCCTTCGGCTGGCTGGGGCCGATAAGAGGGCAGGTCGCCATATAGCGCATCCAACACAGCAACATCCGCCGCGGTCGAAGTGCTCATATCACCCCTGGACTCCCCAGGAAGATCAGCCGGTTCCCTTGAAGCTAATGCACCTTGAGGCCAAACACCTGTAACAAGACTGTGTTTAGACATGACACAACATGCAATAGAAGCCAAGAGGTCAGGACAGTACCATAAGATGACGTCGCCTCAAACATCTCGGCAGCCGCATCAGTCTCCATGGGCTCCATCGGAAAATTCTTGGCGGAATCAGCACGAATGACCGGCCCGCTCGCCGAATCTCCTGTGGACCATCCAACAGAGCTCGACGCTACAGGGCTTCCTTTGGAAGTCCCAGCGCCCGAGGGACCAATGTCGGCGCATCACCTCCGGACTCCTCCGGGTGGACAAAAGACCAACCTCAGTTCCATAAGTAAATAGGGGATCATAATGTTCCCCTTGCTCTCCAGCCGCCTCAGCTCCTATAATCAAGAAGAATTGATAATAAGTCATTTGGAACACACAAAAGACCTATTATACGGACGGAGTTGATCTTACGCAGATCCGAAGCAAATTCCCGGTAGTCGGTTCAGCAACCGACGGGTCCGTTACTAACGGGATAGCAGGAGGGAACGCTGCTGAGGGTTTGCCCTCTACGACAACCGTAGGAGCCTAGCGACGGGGCTTCTTCGCCAAAGACTTCCTACGAGATCTACCCTCCCTCGCTTTCTTTTGAAGTGGACATCAGAATCCTCTTCCTCCACTTCTTCTACACGATGAGGGGGAACAGTCCCCATCACACCAGAGCCAGTCGCAGAAGTCTCAGCCCCGCTCCCGCTTCGAAGCGAGGACTTCCAGCATCTGAGGCCTCGCTGTCATTAACAGCGACGAATTCCTCTATGCCCGGGACGCGGACCCTTTTGCCTCCCCTCTTCTCAGAAGCCTTCCGTTTCAACTGCTGAGAAATTAACTTCACACCAGAGCTGTTGGCCTTGAAATCGAGGTGTGGAGTTGGAAGTTGTGTACCACTAACAGAAGCACAGGGTCATTTGAAGATTGGGACTCTTCAACGGCGTACGCACCGCGCCCTAGTACCGCCTGCAGTAAAGAATCGCCAGGCACGGGCCCCGTCAATAAGACTCCCCATGAAGGCCAAATCAGGATTGGGGTTTACCCACATACAGCTGGTCGTACCCAAACTGCCGAGCAAACCAGCTGGGACATAAGGTTCCAAATAGCAGGTATCCCCGCTTCTGTACAATAAGTGTGAGGGCCGGATGCTGACCAGCCCTCAAAACTCCCCGGCTCAGGGAAGACCACCCTTCCCCCCGCATCTCGGAACTCCTCGTCGTATCCTGTACCCCGAATACGGGGAAAACAGCGGAAGAGATCGTAAACGTCATATCGACGCACCAATTTACGGGCCTCAGTCACGTATTTCTTCAGCCACGAACGTCCTTCGAATCGGCGGGGAGCGCCATTCGAACACCTTGCGGAGGGTCCTCTCCAGCTCCAATCAGCGAAGGACAATGTAAGGCGAACCACGCCATCAGATAGGTGTAGGGCAGACCTATCCTAGGATTGGGTCCGTCACAAGGCAAAATGGCTCCCTTTCCACGCTTCGTCGGCTGCGGCCGCCGCAAAAAGCCTCCGTTAATGCACGGAGGTCTCTTTGAATGCAGCACACCATGGCTGGGAGAAGACCCAGACGGCGACCATGGACCAAACGAACGGCGGGCAGCAAAACATTCGGATGAACGATGTCACCCGAAGAAGATGGCACACTACGCATTTCTTCAGCCAGACGGTTAAGAAACCAGCCAGCAGTGCCTCCCGAGACATAGGCTGACGAGCCTGATGATGGAAGCTCCGAAGGACATCACCCTTCTCATAGGGCCATCGTCTTCAGTTATGACAAGATCCCTTTGAAGGTGCATCTGCATCCGTTCAAGGATATCCCCATCAGCAACTCCGCAATGTGCTGCTTCAGGAGCATTCCTCATATCCGGGAACAAGTAATTCCCCCAGCTCTTCAGCTACAAGAAGTGCCCTTGCTGCCACCATGGATGCCGGAACAAATGTGCAAGTGGCACATTAACTCCCGATAAGTCTCGAATAAGGCAGGCTCCTGCTTCTCCAGAAGTGCCAACTCCGCCTCGCACGGAAAGTATTCTTCATAAGGGAGAGACCCGAAAGGCAAAGCAGAGATTTCCCACATCTCATGCAAGGCCATGCCCAACTCGCCGACAGGGGTAAGAAAGTCCCTGAAGCTGGGCAATATAATTCAAAGATGGCGTAAAAGCACGCCACATTCATCTCAATGCCGTGGCAGGTCGCCCTGACGGCCTCATAGAGGTTCAGCCTCTCCAAATCCTCCTCGAAATGAGCAAGAATGTAGGTAGTCAAATCCACCCACCACGTCTTCGGAGGATGAATCCAGCCTGGAGCCCTGAAGTCAGTAGCAGGATAGTTTCCATTGACTTTGAAGAATTGATTGCCAAAGGTCAGCGCCACAACCGGATTTTCTCCTGCTGGACCTCTTGCGCACATTCCCGGGTGTAGACCCATTATGCTATGAGGAGGCCCCGCTCTTGCATAACCAGGAGACTGAAGTGCCAATCTCCCTATGTGGACGGAGTCGGTATTTCGGCTCACATCCATGCCATCTTCCGAGCCTGCGTCACACACTGGAAGGAAGACAAAGAAAAATGTCGTCTGTTGGATGGAAGGTAAAACTTCTCATCACCCAACTAGAAGATCCATTGCCCTTCTCTGGCCTGTAGTTGGTGATCAGGATCTGGCGCGGCATCCCCAAACATGAAGTCAGGCTTCCTATAAGTCCGACGGTCAACATCTTCAAGAGGAGCCGTAGTCAGAATACTCCTCGTGGTGTGCTGGTCACCACCGTGAATAAGCGTGTCTCGAACAAGAGAGCTCTACTCACTAAACAGAGAAGCTTGCCCTTGAAATTGCAAGCTGATATTGCCATCAACTCCGCTGGTCATCCCAAACAGATTGTTCAAGGACCGGAATGTAGTGCACTGCAAGAACAAAACGAACTATGATTAGTTCACCAGCCAAGCGAACATGAAGACATATAAATTTCACCAAGGCATAGTCTCGCCCAGTGAGCAAAGCCAGCAAGGCGATAGCTTCAACAAAGCTTAATCTCGCGGACATGTCTGCATTTTGCAGAAAATGCCCAAGTATTAACTTCGCTTAAGCAGGAGGCGGCACAGCCCTGAGGACTAACTTCGTCAAAAGGGCATTATGGTCAAAAATTGTCATTAGTCCTTTGCGGCCATGATTGAGGGGACAGACCCATATCCTGTTGATTCAAACAGGATGAAGACAGACCAAGGGATAGCTTCGCCTAGAAGCTTAAAGAAGAACTCTTCAGTTCTTGAATTCCCGTTCAAGAAAATAAGGGAATGCAGGGAAATGGATTCCCTAACAATACCAGATCATAATTTGATCATTTTGGGTTCATCCAAAGACAGCCAGACATCGGCTTTAAAGGAGAGATGGCAGTCTCTAATCAAAAGGGAAAGATCCCTACCGGCGATTGGTCGTTCGATGACTGGAGGAGGAGAAGGGCCCTCCGCTGCAGAAGTTGTCACTTCTTTCCCCGCTCGTCTCTTGGGCGCCATTGAAGAGCTGGGAAGCTTTCAAACCTTTAAATGGAGAGGAAAGAGGAAGAAGAAGAGTCAAAGATCTCTAAAAATTTCAAGTAAAGAGATCTGCTCTTTCTCAGCCCGATCGAGCTTTTTAGCCAATCAGCGCGCTGAAACGATGTCTTGTAAACAGTACAGGCTGTCGTTTCGAATTAATTTGAAACGCCGCCTAAAGCGCCTTCCCGAGAAGCGCTGATTCAGCCACTAAGGGCTAACTTCGCCATGAGTCAAAGTGCGGACTTCGCACAAGCTCATCAAGAACTTCGCCAAAAAGATTGCCTTAGCCCACTAAAGGCACAGTTCGCCGATATGCCAGCATCGTGCGAACCTCATTCAAAAAGGACCCTGTCCTTAACTCTGCACAAAGTTTAGCCCCGCTATGGCCAAATTCTCAATGAAGGCAGGCAAAAATCAGATGAGTAGAAAAAGAACTTTCATTGATTTAAGAGGAAAGGTACATTGATATTACATCAAGGTTGTGTTTCATACAACAGATTCAGTTGCTCAGCAAGATCATTTGCGCAAAAGGCATACAAGTGGTTTTATCTGCTTCCAAACCAGACCAACTGGACACGAAAGGCCTTCCTCCTGCACAAGGCCGTAACCAGTTGTGTCACAAGGACAGGGCCATAATTTTCCACATAATGGCAGATTTTGTCACCAGGAAGCTGGATCACCTTTGATGAAAATTGGCAATGAACTTATCGCCGCCAACACGATAGATCACCTATAATGGGAATTGGCAGTGATGTCAGTGATCTCACAGGTGTGACGTCCGCTTTCCCGAAGCGGATCATCTCCAACGAAGCGGCACCAGCCTCACCTCAGAACGAATCATCTCGGATAAGAGGCTGCCAACAGCCTCTGGGACACACATCAGCTGCCCCAAGTTGTTCCTCCTACTTAAAAGTAAAGCTTCAACCGGGGAAGCATAAGGCAACTTTTCGGTCTCTTTCATCAAGACACAATCGGCGAACATAGCTCACTGCAATGCAAAATTGGAGCAAATTAGCAGTTAAACACAGAAGACACTGCAAAAGCGCTAAGTCAAATTCTTTGGGGCGAAGCAATCCGATTTCAGTTAAAGCAGAGGATAGCCTCGCTTGCACCGTGATGATGGGCTAGCTCAGCAAATGCCAAGTCCTAGCCTCGCCTATATGGCTAAGCCAAACTGATCCTATGGGACACAGTCTTAGCCTCACTTATATGGCAAGACTGGCTTAACCTTGAAGATACCAGGTCCCAAGTTCTGCCTATGTAGCGGACTTAACATACAATGATCTTTTTGTGATCAAGTCAGAATGATAGCTTCGTTGGGGAAGCTATGTCAAAATCCTTCTCTGCAGACCAGTCAATTGCAAGATGAAGAGTAAGGGAAACTAATCCCTGAAGCAGCTGTTAAAACTGAATTAAGGGAGATGAATTCCCTCAAATCGGTGAAGTCGTTGAATGATCAAGACTTACCGGTCTTTGGCCGGATAATGACCAGAGTGGGCATTCCCACTACTTCAGAGATCTGAGTATCTCTCTCACCAAGAGAAGAGGAGAAAGAAGATCACTTCTCTTCAGAGGACCTCAAGTGTCCTATTTATAGGCCCCATGGCCTGAGCGCTGCCGCCTCAAGCGTGGAAGCACGAGCGCATTCAAGGCATTTACTGCGCCTTGAGAAAAGGACGGTTTCCCTTGGAACCGTGCAAAGGAAGAAACGTCTCCCTCATAATGGCACTCATGACGCCTTGAAGAAAGGGAATATCCTCCCTTTGAAACACGCGATGAAAGAATATCTCCCTCGATCAGCACGAAGAAAGAGTAATCCTCCTCGTAACTGGCCCACGGCAGTTGGCCTTGAGAACAACAGATGTTCCAGAGCGAACTTATTTCGGGAAGCCCAGACGCGAAGCTACCCAGACGCGAGTCTACAAGATTCCTCGGCGAATCTACATCCCAAAGCAGGATTTAAAGCGAAGCTGAACTCACCACCATGGCGACGTTCGTACTTCACACACCACCGATCAAAGCAATTCAAAGTGTTTCGAAGCCTGAGTTATTGCAGACTTCTGAAACTTTGAAGGGGGTCTTGTTGACACTTAAAAAAGACAAGATTCTTATTGGTCCGAACAATGTCTAAACTTGTTGACATTTACAAAAGACAAGTGACAGACGAGCTGAAGACCAGTTTTCACCCATCTCCGAGGGACAAGGAAGCAACTTGGACTCCACTGATCCAGCAAGCAGACAGTGAACCCGGATTGTTTCTAAACAGACCTCAGCAGGTCTAAGGTGCTAACACTTAGCATCGCATGAGCCCAAAGGGATAGCCTCGCTTGAGAGGCTAATATCACTCGACTTCGCCTCGAAGCCATCCAAAGCCTCGCCAGGAAGCCAACTCGCAACTTCGCCACAGAGGACTTCCAGCCTGCCAAAGAGTTTCTTTCGGACTTCGCCAGAAGCTGCCTCTAACTCCGCTACGAGCTCAATGCGGGCAGCTCCGCCATTGGTCTGCTATGGTCAACCTTGACCAATCAAATCTTCGGATGAGATCGGATCCAATCAGATCAATCCAATTAAGATCAAATCAGAGATCAAATTTGGCAGTTGATTGCCACAATCTCTTGACTCTCCTAAAACGAGTAAGAAGATCAGGAAAAATCCTCCAACGATATGGAAAGGATCAAGAAGATCACCGACCTGCCAATTCTAGCTTCGCAGAATCTTTTCTTAGCCTCGCAGCAAGGCTACTTTCCGGATTCAAACAGATTCGATTCAATCTGTTTCTATATTTTCAAGGGACGGTTATACCCTTGCTCTCCCTATAAATACCCGCCAGGGGCACAAGAAGGGGAGGGAGCAATCAATCGATTAAGAGAGCTTTTCGAAGAGGATCAGAGGGCTTCTTTCTTTCTCAAAAAGACCACACACGCGAAGAGGACTCCACAAGCAGAGACTTCTTCAAGAGGGATCCACAAGCAGAGGCTTCTTCACAACGCACCGTGCGCTCTCGAATTCAGAGATCTTTTAGAGAATTGCTTTCTCTATTCAGGGTGTTGATACCCTAACATCGTCCTTCTTCTCAAGAATCTCCGGAACCAGGCGAGAAGGAAATCCTAATTGAAGGCAATTTTGAGAAGCAGCAAGAGGGTTCTACCAACCTTCTATTCTCTGATTCCCGGAACTAGGCGAGAAGGGAATCTCATCGCTCGCTCGCATCGTCAAAGGGACAAAGTGGTCGCGCGCTGACCAGACTCCTATCGGCACACTTCTCCAGAATCTCTGAGGAGATCTACTTGTAATCTTTTTAAGAATACTTGTAATTTAGCTTCTCAAACTCTTTTTTGTAAGTTTTCCCCTTTTGCAAATATAATGGAAAACACCCCTGTAGATATTTTCTCAGCATTGTCTGAAATTCATCTTCTAGTTCACCGTTTCTTTTATACTTTTACAAGAAAATCCAATGGTGATGATTTCTACCAAATTCATTGTTCTACAATATAACTAGTGTCCTTATTCTTTAATTGTGCATTAATTCTCTTACCTAAACAAAAGTACAGTTAATATATAAGTTAATGTGTATTTATTTGAGGGCAATAATTTATCATCTTATTTTATTTATATATGCTTATCTAATCATTTAGTGCAAACTACAAAAGCTTCCTTTTGAACAAGTTCATGCCTAGTCCTGTAATATCATTTCAATGCCTTTGCACTTAAATGTAAAATGTTATAACTTTTATCTTTATGTGGAGCTTGGAATAATTTAGTTCTATTTTGCGCACTAGTTAAATTTTAAAAGTATCTTACTTGTCTATCTTGAGGGTGATTCCCCTCCTATCATATTGTGAGTCACCTAGAGGGGGGGTGAATAGGTGATGGCTAATCTAATGGTCACTTAATGCGGAATCAAAACTTATTATGCAAATTAAAACTATTTAAGCTAAACACCAAGTATAACACAAGAGTGTAGCCGGATTCCCCGTGAAGGGCTCTGGACTAACTCCTCAAGATTCCTCTAAATAAGAGTTGAGGTGCCGCGTTGGCTCTCTTGGCTGAATACAAGTGTTAGCAAACAATCCCCAAGCATATAACAATTAAGCTCACAATATATATCAAGCATATAAGATGAAAGCAATAAAAGTATGTAAGATATAAACAAGAGTAAGAGATAGAGAGTGAGCAATTGCAAACACGAGAGATTTGCTTCGAGGTTCGAGCACACTTGCTCTACGTCCCCGCCTTCAACACTATGAAGGATTTTCACTATAATCGATCCCACCGGATCACTCGGTGCCGCAACACCTACAAGGCAAGTTCACACTTGAACTCCTTGGGATCTCTAGTCCCGTACACACCGCAAGCCCACAAGCTCGCCGAGGCCGTACCTCAAACACCGAGTTCACACACGAACTCGAAAACACCGCAAACACACTCGTCCGCCTCCTCAAAGTAAAGATGGAACTTTGGTGAACACAACACTTTGATCACCTAAAATCCTCTCACAACAATATCCCTATAGGTAGATATAGCAATGGATGGCTCAAGTGTTGTGTGAGAAAACAAGGATGGAAATGGTGGAGGAAAACTCAAGAAAATCACTTTGAAAAGCTCTTAATAAAACTCTCCTTTTAATTGGAAATATTTGCTCTCAAATAAGTAGAGAAAAACACTTAATAGGTTTGGAAAAACTAGCTCAAAACCTCTCCAAAAATCATAGAGAAAACAGCCCCAAAAGCCCCCTTTAAATAGGGTTAGAAAACAAACTAGCTGTTGGGCATTTTTTCAGCCCAGGCGGCTGGCGGTCGACCGGCCCGATCAACTGCCAACGGTAAGAAATCTGACCGTTGGGGCGACGGTCGACCGGCCCGATCGACCGCTGCCTGGAACAGAGAACAGAGTTCTCTGCCGGTCGACCGGCCCGGTCAACCGGGGCTTTCCAGAGAGCAGAAGCTCTCTGCGGTCGACCGGGTTTCGGTCGACCGGCCCTCCAGCCAGAACTGGCGTGCACGTCTGTGAACGTCGGTCGACCGGCTCGGTCGACAGACTTCAAGCTCGGTCGACCGGTCCGGTCGACCGGCAGAAGCCAGACCAGACAAATTATAGGGATAAAAATGTTGACTTTTTAGCATAAATAAAATCCCATAAATTATGAAAAATCTACAAAAATAGTTTTAACATTATACTTTGATAAACAAACATGTTTGAACAAAATCAAGACATGTTACAAACAATTTGAACTATTTTTGTAACTTGAAAATTTTGGCTAAAAACGAAAACTGTATTTTTTCAAAATTGGTTTTTCCAAAACTTCTCCAAATACAAAAACAAGATATTTTAAACTCTTTGAAAGCATAGAGTGTATGGATATGATCCACTACACGTACATGGTGAAATATCTATATTTTTGACAATAAGCACTAAATATGTTTTGGTTAAAACATATATACTTTGAATTCCAAAAACCAGACCGGTATTTTTTCAAAAAGAAAACTCTTTTGTATTTTTTCAAAATAAATTAACCTAGAGACAAGTCTTTTATGAAAACTCATTTAAATCAAGAGTGTGTGTGTATATGGTAACTTGAGCAATCCACCAACTATTCTATCCTTTACATTTTAACTAAAACAAAATCTTATAAAAACAAACCTAGACACAAGTCTTGATCTTGAAGGTCTTCACTTGAAATCTTCTCATCTTCTTAACTTGGTCCAAACTCGATCCAAAGAGGTAGACTCCTCTTGAGTACTTGATGTGGTCTTAATGCACAAACTCTTGAATCAAACCGTGTTGCTCCAAAACTTGACTTTAAATCTTTTGTTGAAGCTACACACCTACTAAGATCTTGATCACAAATCTGAAACTAATTAAACCCAAGATCATTAGTACCATAACTACATGAGTTGATCATCATCAAAACTAGAGTGATGGGCCTTTGGGCCAACAATCTCCCCCTTTTTGATGATGACAAAACTCATGAAGTTATATATGCATGGATTAAAGTAAAGCTTCAAAGAAGCTCTCCCTTAACTCATGCATAACAATAAACAAATAAATATGCAATGAAAGCTCATAACATGTATGCAAATACAAGGAGATAAACATGCCAATCAAACATAAAACTCATCAAATACTTTTTCTCCTATTTACAAAACAAAAACATATATGCATAAACATAAATTCTTCTCCAAAACATGCAATATATACTAAAATACTTCTCCCCCTTTTTGTTAATCATCAATAAAAGGGTTAAAGTAAACACAAAAAATGTTCTCCCCCTCAAAGAGGTGAACTCAAATCAATCAATAAAGAATTATATGCGATATACATTCATAAAGAGGAAGACGCTAAGTTAACTTCCCTACATACATGCATTACATGAAGAAAGGATGACAAGTCCTAATTCACATAACACATAATATGCAATGCATAAGAGAAGATGTGAAGCTCCCCCTACACGCGTGTACCACATAAAGAAGAGTTGTCAAGCTCCTCAATATAAGATACACTCAATATGAATTTATATGTAGAAGAGATGTTAAGCTCTCCTTGCATATAGGCAATATAAATCAAAATATTTTTAATTTTCTTATTAAAACAAAAAAAATTTAAGGTACCACTTGTAGTCAAATTTTAAGATACCAATAGTAAGTAAACATTAAAATTTTGAATTTTAATCAAAATAGAATCATATTGATACCAATTGAAAATTATTGCATATTTTTGATATCAATAAAAATATCAATATTAAAAAATAATGCATAAGCTTATTAAAATATCAATTGAGAAATCAATTGAAAATTAAGATTTGAAAGAAGCTTAGCATAAACATGCTTTGTACTTTAAATATGTAAATCGATTATAACTCAAGCACAAACAAATCATATATATGTATGAAAATGAAAATACCAATAGCAATTGATATTATTTGAAATGAAGCATACATATATAGGAAAAAAGATATGAGTATATACAAAATGAAAATACCAATTGAGATCAAGTATATAACTCATAACCTACCGCCCTTTATATGCACAAGTTAAAAGATTTTCAATAGGGCTTACATGGCATAATCGCCCATCCGTCCACCCATGACGGTGTTAGGAGAGGTTTTCAAAAATAAGGTTTGAAAAATATTTTTAGTATTGAAAACACTACCAAATGAATAATACATAACTAATTAAAATAATTTTTGAAAAACTAGTTAAAGATCCTTCAAAACATGAAACCAAAACATATGTCTATCATGAAACATACTAAATACATAAGGTTTGACACTTGAAATCTATAAGGCTCAAAAATAATCATGAAACAAAATCATGAATAAATAAATAAAAGGTGAGTGCACAAGAATCATGTAATTAGCATTTTTCATGAACATAATCAATGAAGCTCAAAACAAGAGTCATTTTATCAAAACAAAAATCATGAAAATTCATTTTTCAAATAAAGATGAAAATCATAAAATTTATTTTCATCTTAAAAACAAACTCTAGGTATAAGTATGTTTTTATTCAAAACTAACAATATGCATACATATCCCAAACATAAAAAGAGTCCATAATATAAATTGCATGAAGGCAAATGACTCAAAAGGCATACATGTATTTTATTAGTTTTGACTAAAAAATACCATATACATGAAGTAAAACATGAAAATTGGCAAAACAAGTGTGAATGAGGAAATCATCAAAACTAGGCTATACATGTGCGTATAGTGAGTACAAATGAACAGTGAAGTACAAACGTATATGATCAAATATTGCTCACTACTTGTATACGTATATATTCAAGTTTAAATAAAAACTACATTTAAACTAGTATTTACCACATGAAGTACAAAACAAATAAAACATGAACATTTTAACAAACACTACAACATGCTAAAGATCATCAATCAAAATGCATGTAAACTAAACTAGGAGTTTTAGAGATAGTTACCAAACCAAAGAACTATGCTCTAATTCTCCAAAACATGGTGGTTGTCCTACCAAACCTCCTTGATAGCGGTGCATCAAATATGTGTCCATCATGTCCATGAGCATCCACCATCAAGGCACCTTCCCTCTCACGTTTTGTGAGAGCCCGCACCTACATCAAAAACACAATGTGGGGATTTTGGTACCCATTTTCTTTTGCATCCATGAGGGTTAGCATTATAAGGAACCCAAACATTCTTTTTATTAGCAAAATTAATATGATGTATCTTATCATGACAAAATTTTGCTAAATGGCCTTTGCGGCCACAATGTGTACATTTGTATACTCTAGAATGCATATGTGTATGCGTGTGATCGTGGCGTGCAAAATGTGCATATGCATGATGTGGGTGTTGTGCATGAGTTTGTGGAGTTTGTTTCTTTGAAAACAAGACTCCAATCTAGAATGATTAAAAGCACATGTGCTCAAAGTTGAGCTCAAACAATTTATTTTATTTTTTAAAACTTTAATCTCGTTTTGATTAAAGGTGGCATGTAAGGCATGGTGAGATAGAGAATCATTATTCTTTTTCTTTTTAGAAACATTTTCTTTTTCTTTTTCAACCATTTTTCTTTTTAAGAAGTGTTTTCATTTAAAGCAACTTCCTTTTGTTTTTCCACCAAAACAATTTTATTTTCAAATTAGTGTTTCCTTCACAAAGATCATTTAATTTAGAAATCAAGGAAATATTCTCATTTTTCAAAGATTCATTTTCTTTTTCAATGCATGCAACTTTATTTTTAAAAGAATCATTTTCTTTTAACATGCAATCAAAATTCTTTTTCAAATTCTTGTTATCCTTTTTAAGCAATTTATATTTTTCTAAGAGTTGTTGACAAAATGATGCTAGTTCATTATAAGGCATTTTAACATCCTCTTCTATCTCAGATTCGGTAGTTACCTCAAGGGGTTATCCCCTTGGACCATGTAGCACACGTTGGAGGTGTCACTTCCAACATCCGAATCGCTCCCCGCATAATATTGTTCTTTTTCGCCGAGGGAGATCAAGGAGTTCCATACTACAAAAGCCGAATCAATGTTAGAAACCCTAGATAAATAATCATCATTTAGGGTACACTTCAAAGCATGTAGGGCTTTTGCATTAGCCTCAATATTTTTGCCATTTAAACAATATGAATCTTTAATAGTGGCAAAATAAACATGAATGCCTACGCCTTTGAGGTACAAAGACATCTTAACCTTCCAAGTTTGGATGTTAAGAATGTCAAAGGTGGGAGGTGTCATGAAGTCCATGGTGTGTGTAAACAAATATTGTGATTAGCTATAAATGAGGATCTTTAACTCTAGGTTGTAAGACCCAAATCAAGAGCACTTGGCTCTGATACCAACTGTAAGTCACCTGGAGGGGGGTGAATAGGTGATGGCTAATCTAATGGTCACTTAATGCGGAATTAAAAACTTATTATGCAAATTAAAACTATTTAAGCTAAACACCAAGTATAACACAAGAGTGTAGCCGGATTCCCCGTGAAGGGCTCTGGACTAACTCCTCAAGATTCTTCTAAATAAGAGTTGAGGTGTCGCGTTGGCTCTCTTGGTTGAATACAAGTGTTAGCAACAATCCCCAAGCATATAACAATTAAGCTCACAATATATATCAAGCATATAAGATGAAGCAATAAAAGTATGTAAGATATAAACAAGAGTAAGAGATAGAGAGTGAGCAATTGCAAACACGGGAGATTTGTTTCGAGGTTCGAGCACACTTGCTCTACGTCCCCGCTTTCAACACTATGAAGGATTTTCACTATAATCGATCCCACCGGATCACTCGGTGCCGCAACACCTACAAGGCAAGTTCACACTTGAACTCCTTGGGCTCTCTAGTCCCGTACACACCGCAAGCCCACAAGCTCGTCGAGGCCGCACCTCAAACACCGAGTTCACACACGAACTCGAAAACACCGCGAACACACTCGTCCGCCTCCTCAAAGCAAAGATGGAACTTTGGTGATCACAACACTTTGATCATCTAAAATCCTCTCACAACAAATATCCCTATAGGTAGATATAGCAATGGATGGCTCAAGTGTTTTGTGAGAAAACAAGGATGGAAATGGTGGAGGAAAACTCAAGAAAATCACTTTGAAAAGCTCTTGATAAAACTCTCCTTTTAATTGGAAATATTTGCTCTCAAATAAGTGGAGAATAACACTTAATAGGTTTGGAAAAACTGGCTCAAAACCTCTCCAAAAATCTTAGAGAAAACATCCCCAAAAGCCCCCTTTAAATAGAGCTAGAAAAAAAACTGGCCGTTGGGCATTTTTTCAGCCCAAGCGGCTGGCGGTCAACCGGCCCGTCGACCGCCAACGGTCAGAAATCTGACCGTTCGGACGACGGTCGACCGTTCGGGCGACCGCTGCCTGGAACAGAGAACAGAGTTCTCTGTCGGTCGACCGGCCCGGTCGACCAGGGCTTTCCAGAGAGCAGAAGCTCTCTGCGGTCGACCGGGGTCGGTCGACCGGCCCTCCAGCCAGAACTGGCGTGCACGTCTGTGAACGTCGGTCGACTGGCTCGGTCGACCGGCTCGGTCGACCGACTTCAAGCTCAGTCGACCGGTCCGGTCGACCGGCAAAAGCCAGACCAGACAAATTATAGGGATAAAAATATTAACTTTTTAGCATAAATAAAATCCCATAAAATTATGAAAAATCTACAAAAATAGTTTTAACATTATACTTTGATAAACAAACATGTTTGAACAAAATCAAGACATGTTACAAACAATTTGAACTATTTTTGTAACTTGAAAATTTTGGCTAAACACGAAAACTGTATTTTTTCAAAATTGGTTTTTCCAAAACTTCTCCAAATACAAAAACAAGATATATTAAACTCTTTGAAAATATAGAGTGTATGGATATGATCCACTATACATACATCGTGAAATATCTATATTTTTGACAATAAGCACTAAATATGGTTTTAGTTAAAGCATATATTCTTTGAATTCCAAAAATCAAACCGGTATTTTTCAAAAAGAAAACTCTTTTGTATTTTTCAAAAATAAAATTCTAAAATAAAACTCTTTTGTATTTTTTTCAAAATAAAATTAACCTTGACACAAGTCTTTTATGAAAACTCATCTAAATTAAGAGTTTGTGTGTACATGGTAACTTGAGCAATCCACCAACTATTCTATCCTTTACATTTTAACTAAAATAAAATCTTATAAAAACAAACCTAAATACAAGTCTTGATCCTGAAGGTCTTCACTTGAAATCTTCTTATCTTCTTGACTTGGTCCAAACTCGATCCAAAGAACTAGACTCCTCTTGAGTACTTGATGTGGTCTTGATGCACAAGCTCTTGAATCAAACCGTATTAGCTCCAAAATTTGACTTTAAATCCTTTGTTGAAGCTACACACCTACCATGATCTTGATCACAAATCTGAAACTAATTAAACGCAAGATCATTAGTACCATAACTACATGAGTTGATCATCATCAAAACTAGAGTGATGGGCCTTTGGGCCAACACATATATGTGATGATAATCCTTTTTTTCCCAGTTAAAACCTCATCCTTTAGTTTCTTCAACAATAGAAATAATATCTAACCAGAAACTAGTAATCCAATTTTTTTTCTCTTCAACAAATAAAAGCAACTAGATTATATTGGTTTACAAATTGAAACTAAGATTCCCTACATCCTTTTTATTTTGTATACGCTAATTTAAAAGCTACCAACATAAACCTGTATTTTGACATTTTAATATTATGAATACAGAAAATATGGTAGAACTTCCTATCATTTTGACAAATTTAGAGTACAACAATATTATTTATACACTCTTAATATAGCTGAAATAGGCACAGGCTTTTGAGTATCTTTAGATTAATAGGATAATAAAATTAAAGGTAAATCATTTCATCAAAATTTCACATAATTGGTGTTTAACAAAGGAAGGGTACTCAACGTGGTTCTGTAATTAAGAAACGCCAAGAGCAAAAAACCTCCCACTTGAGTTACGCCGACCTGGCCAATTAGACTGATAAAATTGAGGTTTTGACTAACCAATATTCTAAAATCTGTTATTAAATATATCATCAGCCTTTGTTCACCATAACTTTAGAAGTGATGTTGTTTAGGTTATAATCCTAATTCTATCACCATTTAGACATATCTAAATCTATCTAGAATTAGCCCTGATTACAAATTATGGTTGGTTCGAGTTTTAACTATCTTTCATATTTGAATCCGATATAAATAATGATTGGACCATAATAAATTAGCTAGAATTAGAATCCTCACCATGTAAAGGATGATGAATAGCCATGTGCGGTTTTGTTCCCCATCTAACTTTAATCGGGATCTAATAAGCTAGATTGCCTAAATGAAAGATTTTTTTATAATTTAGTATTATAATTGAGATGAAGAGACTACCTCCTAATCTCATTATTATTTTAGACACTACCCTTAACTTATAATTATTAAGTTTAGATTTGGCCCTATTTAGACTTTTTAGAAATCAGATTTCAATTTTGACTTTACAAACTATAATTTCTCTCTAACTAAGTTTAGAGATAAATTAAATTTCTATTTTGATATTTTCAAATATAGTTTTAATTGTTGAGAATTAAGGTGGTGTAGGTGGTGGTGGAGATGGTGGTGAAGTTTTGGAAGTAGTGGGTTGTTTTGGTTGGAAATGGAGGAAGAAGATGATGTTTTGGTTGTTGTTGTTATTGGAATGGAGGAGTAGAAGGAGGGGAGAATGGTGGAGGAAATGGTGGTGGAGAAAGGTGGAGTTGGTGGGTGGTGTTGGCCAGCCAAAGGAGGCTTGCTTGGCTGCGTGTGCTGCTATTTTTTTTGGTGGCCTTTGCTGGCTGCAAATGAAGGAGGAGAAGAGAAAATGAAAGAGAGAGAAGATGGGAGTGGGTATTTATATAAAGGGGAAAGATTATTATAATCATTGCCATATCAAACCTTATAAAAGAGACTTGCGTCTCTTCATAAAAGGCTGCGTCTCAATCAAAGAATCTGCGTCTGGGCCAATATGAACTGGGCGCGGAGAAAAATCCGCGTCCAGGAGAATAAACGCGAGTTTCGCGTTTGACATAAAGGACTAAAGTCACAATGACTTGATTGGAGTTGATCTGAGATGCATTAAATGCAGTAAGAAGAGGATCTCTGTATTAAATGCAGAATCTAGGTTGGTGAAACTCGCGTCTAGCGAGGAGAGAGAGAAAAGTGGAAAAATATCTGGGTACTATTCCGGTATCTGGGAAAACACCGAAAACTCTAGAAAAGACCAAAAATGAAGTATCTTCGAAAAGTCTCCCAAAATTTCTCAAAAATAATAAATATTATATAAAGATTTTTAGTGAAATTGGTTTTCAGAAATTCAATCTCATTTTCAAGATAAAAATCCAGAAGTCAACCGTCAATACCGGTCTATACCGGGTCGGCCGGATTTTTGATAAAATCTGAAAAATCTCAGAAAATGCCTGAAAGGAGAAAATATAATTCTAAGAAGTAATATAAAAGCGGAATTTAGAAATTTGATTCTAATTGTAAACTAAAATTCCTGGAATCAACCTGTAATACTGGCCGACACCAAATCCAGGGGAATTTTGATAAATTCTAAAATTCTTGAAAATTTCATTTAGATAGAAAACATTATTTTAAGAAATAATATGAAAGCTATTTTTAGATCTTCAACTCCATTTATGAATTAAAAATCTGAAAGTCGGTCTGCGACACTAGTCGACACCGGTTTTGAAGATTTACAATTTAATTCTGAAAAATTTCAGAAAATCATGAAAAATCTAGAATATTAGAAATAATATTTGAAACTGAAATCGGTCAAATCGGAATACCAAAAAGGTCAAATCATGCAGTACTGCTATATGAATAAGAATTTAAATAACAGAAAATAAAATAAAATAATAATAATAATAAAATAATAATAATAAAATACGCTCCAAAAATCAGGACATATAGTTGTAGTTGGGTACGTATTCTGAGAATGGGGTGTTACAATCCATCCACCTTATCAAAAAATTTCGTCCTCGAAATTTCGATAATGGGGATGTAAAGGCAAGAAAGAATAGGGGTAAGGAATTTTACCAACTAAGATGGAAAAAGTTGGGGGTAACGTTCACGAATAATATCCTCTCGTTCCCATGTAGCTTCTCCTGGGGCATGCCTATTCCAAGAAACTAGTACCAATGGAATTTTCCGATTTTTTAATGTTTTGACACTTCTGTCCAGAATGGCCATCGGCTGCTCCTTGTAGGATAAATCTGGTTGTAGTTCCAATTCTGAGTGATCTAGAATGTGACTCTCATCCTTGACATACTTCCTCAACTGTGATATATGGAATACATTATGTACTCCTTCTAAAGATGGCGGCAATGCCAATCTGTAAGCCACATCTCCCACACGATCCAATATTTCAAATGGGCCGATGTATCTTGGACTAAGTTTTCCTCGAGTATCGAATCGGATTACCCCTTGGTTGGTGATATCCTTAAAAATACATGATCACCTGTTTGAATTCCAACGGTCTTCTATTAGTATCTGCCCAACTCTTCTGTCGGCTCTGTGCTGCCCGGAGATGATCTCTGATAATTCTGACTTTATCTGTTGTCTGAACTAGAATATCTGGTCCCATAAGTCTTCTTTCGCCGACTTCATCCCAACATATTGGCGACCTGCATTTTCTGCCATATAATGCTTCAAATGGAGCCATCTTGATACTGGCCTGATAGCTGTTATTATAAGAGAATTCTACCAAATGAATATAGTCTTCCCATGACCCTTTATATTCTACCATGCAGGCTCGTAACATGTCTTCAAGGATTTGGATAGTTCGTTCAGATTGTCCATCTGTCTGGGGATGAAATGAGGTACTAAATTTCAGACGAGTTCCTAAATTTTCTTGGAGACTTTCCCAGAAATGTGATCGGAATCTCGTGTCTCTGTCTGACACGATGCTAACTGGAATTCCATGCAGTCGAACAATTTCTTTCACATATTTATCTGCAAGAACTTCTGTCGATTGACCTACTCTGAAAGGTAAAAAGTGAGCTGCTTTTGTGAGGCGATCAATGATTACCCATACTGCATTGTTACCCTTAGGACTGCGGGGTAGGGCTGTAACAAAATCCATGGTGATATGTTCCCACTTCCATTCGGGTATCGGTAATGGTTGTAGAAGTCCAGCTGTTCTCTGATGTTCTACTTTTATTTGCTGACAAATCAAGCACTTTGCCACATACTGGGCTATCTCCCTCTTCATGGCGTTCCACCAAAACTTCTGCTTCAAGTCTTGATACATTTTATTTCCTCCGGGTGTATGGAATAAGCCGAACTGTGTGCCTCTGCTAAAACTTTTTGCCGAATTTTCCCTTGTGGTACACAGATTCTGTTACCAAAATAAAGTGCACCATCCGAATGAATACAGATATCTGTCCTCAATCCAGCTTCTACTTGAGCCCTGAATTTCTGTAGTCTGGGGTCTCCCTTTGGGCTTCCTTAATTTCACTTATCAGGGTCGGTTGAATCTGGAAGGTCATTAGTTGACCTGACTCATCAGCTCCTTGTATTAGCATCACGTCCAACTTTATGATTTCCCGAAGCAATTCCTTCTGTTGAGTAAGTTGTATTAATACTTTATTCTCTGGTCTCCTGCTTAATGCATCTGGGACTGTATTGTCCTTACCAGGATGGTACTGTAAGTCTATGTCATAGTCGGCCATCAATTCAAGCCACCGCCGTTGTCTCATGTTTAATTCTTTCTGTGTGAAGATATACTTAAGACTCTTGTGATCAGTATAGATCAATACTTTGTCCCCCAGAAGGTAGTGTCTCCAGATCTTCAATGCAAATATTACCGCCGCCAGTTCTAAGTCATGGGTTGGGTAATTTCTCTCATGTGGTTTCAATTGCCTAGATGCATAAGCTATGACATGACCATGCTGCATTAATACACATCCTAGGCCTTTTCCGGATGCATCACTATATATAACCATCCCTCCTGTTCCCGAGGGAGTCTTCAATATTGGAGCTGAAATTAGTCTTTCCTTCAATTGTTCAAATGCTGCAGTACATTCCTCTGACCATTGATACCTTTTCCCTTTTCTGGTGAGCTTTGTTAATGGGGCTACGATTTTGGAAAAGTCTTGGACAAATCTCTTGTAATACCCAGCCAATCCAATAAAGCTTTTAATTTCTGTTACTGTCCTTGGGATTGGCCAATTTTTGACTGCCTGGATCTTATTAGGGTCGACTGAAATTCCTTCTTCTGAAACTACATGACCCAAGAAAGCTATACAGTCTAACCAGAACTCACACTTGCTTTGCTTAGCATAAAGTTGTTCCTGCCGGAGAGTCTGTAGCACTATTCTCAAGTGTTCTGCATGCTCTCTGTCATTTTTTGAATATATCAAGATATCGTCGATGAACACCACGACAAACAGGTCCAAATATGGCGAGAAAACTCGGTTCATCAAATCCATAAAGACAGCTGGGGCATTGGTTACTCCGAAGGGCATGACTAGAAATTCGTAATGACCATAGCGAGTTCGGAATGCTGTCTTTGGAATATCTTCTTTCTTCACTTTCAGTTGGTGATAACCTGATTGTAAATCTAATTTTGAAAACACTCGGGCCCCATGAAGTTGATCAAAAAGATCATCAATTCTTGGTAAGGGATACTTATTCTTGATGGTAACTTTGTTTAACTCTCTGTAGTCTATACACAACCACTTACCACCATCTTTCTTGTTGGCCAATAGCACTGAAACTCCCCATGGTGAAGTACTTGGTCTAATCAATCCCTTGTCAGAATATTCCTCGCCTCTTTAGAACTTCTAGTTCAGTGGGCGCCATTCTGTATGGAGCTTTAGATATTGGGACTGTGCCCGGAATGATATCAATAGAGAACTCAATTACTCTATCGGTGGAAGTCCTGAGATTTCATTAAATACTTCTGGAAACTCATTCCAAACTGGTACTCTCTTTTTCTGAATCTCAGCAGCAGTCATCTGTGTTTTACCCTTAGCAGGTTTATGTTCTCCTTCAAATTGGAAATCAGGCTGAAGCGGTATTCTGAAAATGACTCTCTTGTTTCGACAATCAATGACCGCATGGTATTTGCTGAGCCAAGTCATGCCTAGGATTACGTCGTACCCTTTAGTATCCAGCACGAGCATATCCACTGCTAATATCCTGTTACACAGTTCCACCGGACAATCTACACAAATTCTGTTAGAGATGACTACCCCATTACCGGTACTAATCTCCCACTGGTGGTCTAAATATTCAACAGGTATAGAGTGCAAAGCAGTGAAACTATCTGATATGTAATAATGAGAAGCGTCAGAATCAAAGAGGGCTAAAACAGGTTTAGAGTGCACCATAATCTTACCTGTTACCACCTCTCCAGAAGTTTGGGCCTCTCCTGCTGTCAAGTTGTAAGCCCGTCCTCTTCCACGACCTGCTGTTGTTCTTCCTCCCCTTGGAGCTGGGCGAAAAACCCGTTGTTGTGGAGGGAGAGGGGCCCTTCCGACCATCGGCCCTGGGTTCCTCTGACCAATAGGTGCAGGAAGTGTCGGTGGGGGTCGGTTCACCATCCCAGTTCTCTTATGGGGACAGCCTTCTATTGTGTGATCACCAGACCCACATACCAGGCATAATCCATTGGCCCTACGGCACTCCTGATGCGTGTGGCCTGTCCTCTGGCAATAATCACATATAGGAAGTGGTTGAGTTATCTGAAGAGGGGCTGATCGAAATGGTCTTCTAACCATTGGGGCTTTTGCAGCCCTGATTGGACCTCCTCTGCCTAGTTGCTGAAATGGCCTCTTCATGGCCTGTTTCCTCCTCTGATCAAGATTCTTTTTCTCCAATCCTCGCTCCACCTCTCGAGCTACAGTGAGGACCTGGGAATATGTTTTCAGCTGTTGGGGAATCAAAAGGACTTGAATATCCATTTGCAAGCCCTGCTGAAATCTGCTTGCCCGTTTCTCCTCATCGGCTATCATATATGGAGCAAAACGACTCAGCCTTAAGAACTCAGCAGCATATTCATCAACAGATCGGTTTCATTGTTGAAGTCGGATGAATTGCTCTTCCATCTCCTTCTGAGCTGTAGTAGGGAAGAATCTATCATAAAAGCTCTTAGAGAACTGGTCCCAAGTGATGGGTTTTTCCAGTCTCGCTTCTTCAGCTAACTACCAGTTTCTAACCACATCCTTTAGTTGGATCTTGGCGACCTCCACCTGATCTTCCTCTGGAACCCGTGCTGCCTTCAAGAGATCTGTGGTGTCGATTAGCCATTGCTCGGCATCTAGCGGTCTCTCTCCCCCTGTAAATATTGCCGGCTGCAACCTCCTGAAGTCTGACACATTGCCTGGCCTTCGTTCTTGAGGAGCTGTTATCAAGCCTTGCCGAAGGAGTTCGTCTGCCTTTGTTGATTCTCCACCATATTTTGGATAACCCTTAAAATATCAGTGTTTCCCCCTGCGGGCCCGTCCTGTGACTGCCCGGAGTTGTTACGCCCTGACCTTCTATCCATATCTATGTTGGCAAAAGATGTCTGAAAAGAGGAGTGAAAGCAAAAGATAGATGGACTTTAGGAATCAGGGGAAGGAATATCAAGAAGGAATGGATAACTTTGTACATTGTAGTTGGAATGTATAACCGAATCTCATGTATCCCAACTGCAAATTAAGATCCCATCAATTTGCAATTTGGTTGTACTGTAGGTGTGAGAGCCTGGGCTCTGATACCAACCTGTAACGCCCCGATCCGGCGAGTACGGAGACGTTACTGCGACGTATATACGCAGGTCAGAAATACCCTCACATATATACGCTAAGCATAAGTACAAACAAGAATCAGAGTACGGAAGCACGTGGCAATATACATTCCAACATAAGGATTACAAAGTTATTATAGAGCGTGATATATTGGTACATGTACATTATATCACAGCCAAGTACAAAAGTGAAATTTACAATTTGTACAGGAAAGGTGCTCACGGGCTGAGAAGAAGATCCCCCAGCTAGCAGGAAGGTTCAGGAACAGAAGGAGCTAGGACAAGTCAGCCTGCCCCGAGAGATAAGCTTAGTCTTCGGTGGATGGCTCTGCTTCAATCCAAGCTTCAGAACCTGAACATGCAAGTTCAGGGGAGTCAGAAACTCCCTAACAAATAGACAGGTGAATGCCAAGTCGTGTAGAGATAGGTATATGTGTGTTGATATGATCAAAATAATATTAAGCATCAAGAACTGTGTCAAGAGTACATGTACAGTAAGCAAGAAAATGAGGCATAAAATGAAAGTGATAAGGCCTGAATAAATCTATCTCTGCCATTTTTATATTTATACTTATTACTCGTTCTACCCGTATGTCTAGGTATGTGTAATAGCCTCCCAGCACACATACATCCACATATGAGTAATTCGAGACTGTTATTGGAAACCAACGGGGGTATTAACGAACAATGTTTACAGTGGGTCCCGTGCATGCCCGGGACCACGGTCCAGGACGTTCCGTTACTGGTGCTCGGAACCAGCCGCAAGGCGTACAAGAGGGTCTTATAGAATGCCCTTATCAAGATGGTACCAGGAATGAGGGAGCCAGCACTCCCCTCGGTCGCCTGGAGGCCCACAGGTCAGACCGGAAATTTTAGTTGCACAACATACCTAGTGCCACTGTAAACACGAACATATATTGATAGCCGTAAGTTTCCCCCGACCCGATTCAAGTGGTTCTCTTTTTTTTATGGTTTATTATGTGATTATCAATTTACGGGAAGGCAAGTGCATAACTAGATCAGGAGTTCAAGAGTACATGAGTATTGTCATTTCAAGTCACAGTATATGATACAGGATAGCAAGTACAAGATTCCCGTAAATGTGACAATCTAAAGTCAGGTATCAATATGTTATTGCGGGGTAAGTATCAAGTAGTAGCATGATGCATGCAAGTGTGCCAGGAAAATAATATAATATTAGTCAATCATGACAAAGCAGGAAAATCTGAAGGAAGGCGAGAACACTCGCCTAAAACTTTAAGAAATACACCGAGAAATTCCAAGCTCTGGAGTCCAAGTAACCAATATTATATATATAAAAAGAGAGGAGGAGAAGGATGAATCAGAAAAGTGAGAATGAAGACGCAGGGGTCGTAGACGCGGGGATTGCGCCGCGTTGATGCCACAAACGCGGGGTCTAAGACCCGCGTTTTATAATACAGGGAGAACGCAGACGCGAGTACGTGCTCCGCGTCGCGTTAATATATGAACGCGAAGATCGCGTTAAAGAGGTGTTTGGACGCGGGAGTAAGTTTCGCGTCTAGTATTAAAACAGGAGAGAAAGGGGAGACAGAGAAATGAGAGACGCAGGAATGAGTAAGAGGGGAGACGCAGGAATCAGGGAAAAATCAGAGAAGAGAATAAAGAAAATAAAAAGGATGAAAGGAATGAAGGAAAGAAAGAAATAAAAGAAAGAAGGAATGAAAGAAAAGAGATGGAAGAAGAAGAAAAGAAAAGAAAGGAAAAGAAGGAAAAGGGAGGTTGGTCGGCTGGACCTCGCCGGCGGCGGCCGGAGTTGGCCGGAGTGGGTGGACAAGGCCCCAAAAGAGAGGGTTGATAGTGGTGCAAGTGTAGTATAAAGGAATTTTTGGAGTTTTGTAAACGGTGTTTCGGAGGACGAACCTATAGTTCGTTGGAAAGAGATTGGCGAGGAGAAGAAGATGGTATGGTTGGTGATGGTTAAGGTGGTGTAGGTGGTGGTAGAGATGGTGGTGAAGTTTTGGAAGTAGTGGGTTGTTTTGGTTGGAAATGGAGGAAGAAGATGGTGTTTTGGTTGTTGTTGTTATTGGAATGGAGGAGTAGAAGGAGGGGAGAATGGTGGAGGAAATGGTGGTGGAGAAAGGTGGAGTTGGTGGGTGGTGTTGGCCAGCCAAAGGAGGCTTGCTTGGCTGCGTGTGCTGCTGTTTTTTTTTTGTGGCCTTTGCTGGCTGCAAATGAAGGAGGAGAAGAGAAAATGAAAGAGAGAGAAGATGGGAGTGGGTATTTATATAAAGGGGAAAGATTATTATAATCATTACCATATCAAACCTTATAAAAGAGACTTGCGTCTCTTCATAAAAGGCTGCGTCTCAATCAAAGAATCTGCGTCTGGGCCAATATGAACTGGACGCGGAGAAAAATCCGCGTCCAGGAGAATAAACGCGAGTTTCGCGTTTGACATAAAGGACTAAAGTCACAATGACTTGATTGGAGTTGATCTGAGATGCATTAAATGCAGTAAGGAGAGGATCTCTGTATTAAATACAGAATCTAGGTTGGTGAAACTCGCACGTATAGCGAGGAGAGAGAGAAAAGTGAAAAAATATCTGGGTACTATTCCGGTATCTGGGAAAACACCGAAAACTCTAGAAAAGACCAAAATGAAGTATCTTTGAAAAGTCTCCCAAAAATTCTCAAAAATAATAAATATTATATAAAGATTTTTAGTGAAATCGGTTTTCAGAAATTCAATCTCATTTTCAAGATAAAAATCCAGAAGTCAACCGTCAATACCGGTCTATACCGGGTCGGCCGGATTTTTGATAAAATCTGAAAAATCTCAGAAAATGCCTGAAAGGAGAAAATATAATTCTAAGAAGTAATAAAAAAGCAGAATTTAGAAATTTGATTCCAATTGTAAACTAAAATTCCTGGAATCAACCAGTAATACTGGCCGACACGAAATCCAGGGGAATTTTGATAAATTCTAAAAATTCTTGAAAATTTCATTTAGATAGAAAACATTATTTTAAGAAATAATATGAAAGCCGTTTTTAGATCTTCAACTCCATTTATGAATTAAAAATCCGAAAGTCGGTCAGCGACACTGGTCGACACCGGTTTTGAAGATTTACAATTTAATTCTGAAAAATTCCAGAAAATCATGAAAAATTTAGAATATTAGAAAATAATATTTGAAACTGAAATCGATCAAATCTGAATACCAAAAAGGTCAAATCATGCAGTACTGCTATATGAATAAGAATTTAAATAACAGAAAATAAAATAAAATAATAATAAAAATAATAATAATAATAAAATACGCTCCAAAAATCAGGACATATAGTTGTAGTTGGGTACGTATTCTGAGAATGGGGTGTTACAGTATAATTTGTTCGTTTTGAACTAAGGTTACAAGAAAACTTTATAACTACCTTATAATTCTAAAAGGGGAGGAGACTCTGACAATTACATAAAGACTTTATAGGTCTAATAAAAGATGTCTAGAGTCATAATAACGTGGTCATGAAGGGTTAAATCTCTAACTATCACCATTTGAAAATAAAAGGCTGTTAAGCTAATTTTCTGACCTTAAAATACATAAAGTCGTTCTGATTAAGGGTCTTTCTAAGAGTATAGTCATATTTTCATTGAGGGAGTTGGAGTTAAGCTCATAGTAGAGTTCACCAACAGCGAGAACCCAACCTCCTTGATTGGGAGCTGGTTCCATGAAAGAGGTTCAATGTGATAGTAACAAGCTGGACTGGTGAAACTCGTGTAGAGCATCAACTCGGATATATTTGTATACTATATGTAGCATTGTAGCTACTACCCTTTCTCTATGGTGAGATGCTCTTATGATACAGCTAGGTAAGGATGAGTTAACTCTTAATAAGTCCAAAGCATGTAGTGTGGAGGGTATACCATCCAGCTGTAGTACCCTTGGAGGACTTACCTACATGAGAGGAACCATGATGACCGCGGTTAAGGAGGGAGGGCTGACCCTAGAAACTCTCATGAGTCGGTTATTGTGAGCGTGGCCTTTAACGCTCAACCCGCTCGCTCAATAAATGGAGACTTACTGTGTGTGTATTCTATCAATATCTGATAAAAGAGGCTAGTTCCAGGCGTAGTCCACTATGTCTCTCAGATGACAATGAATTCACTAAGGAAGGCTCCAGGCGTAGTCCACCTGTCCCGAATTCACAGTATGATGTTGCCTAATTTCACTCGTGTTTTATGATCTGATGATTTGATTGTTATTTACTATAGATTTGTTTTATTCTGTCTTCCTGAAACTCAAGCTTTTTGGGAGACTGTTGGATTTTTGAATTAAAATAAAGGAAAAGTTTTCATTTCAAATTTTGTTTTACCAAGTCAACTTTTACCAAGTCTCAGAATTAAATCAGTTGAGAAAATAACTCAACTACTTGGATTTTTTGTTGGAGTTGTTATAACAACTTGGGTTCTAAAGGTTATCTCACTCTAATAGTAAGACACACAACTCATTTCTCTTTTTTCATCTTAAAAGAAAATCTGAAGAATACTCTTCGTGAGAATGGCTTCATTGTTAAAAAAAAAATTTTCTTTATTTTTCTAAGCAACTTCTTCTTTTGAGTAGAGGCTCTACCCTCTGTCCTGAGCTGAGTGCCGGTGAATTCAGGAATCCTTTACCGCTAGGGAATAAGGTCGATTCAACGTCTGGACAAGGAGACAGGCTTTTGATTCTTTAGGGCAGTGACATCGCGACTGCATTCCCCAAGCCATATTCTTTTGTTTTATTTTAATTATAATTGTTATTATATGTTAGTATAATTATTATTTTATCTTAATTTAATTTGTAAAGATATTACATGTTTTAAAAAATAGTACAAAATTTTCAACATTTTTTTCAACGCAATCTAGTTGTTTTTTAGTAGTGATAGTGGGGAGGAAATCGACACTGCAGACAGCCTTCACCGCCAACGACGGAGATGCGAGGGGGCCTAACTCAGAGTCCCCCATCCATTCTCTCACCCACAACCGGGCGATTCGCCTCTCTGACTTGTGGCAGATGATGCCTTAACTTTGAGCTCCGGCAGTGGCATTCTGATGGCAAAGGCTGACCGACAAACCCTCACCTCTCATCCCACCGTCCAGGAAGAGCTGATGAGAACATGGAACTCGTTACCGTTTCGACTCGTTTTTGCCGGAAAGAAACTCATGAGAACTGGGAATTTGAAGGATTCTGACGAGCTGGTCGATCCCTTCCTCACGACGTTGGAGAAAGTCTTCCTGGCCCCTGCACCACCTCGTCCTCGCCATTGTCTAACTGAAAGCAGAGGAGCAATTTCTTACCCGCGACGAGTCCTGAGATAGTCTCTCTACTCAGCCTGACTCGCACCACATGACCTCCCCACTAGATCCACCGACAACTTTTGGCGGTTGACCAGAGCCTCCCCTCAACGCCGACTTCCTCTGAGGAAGCATTCGTCTATGCCCCATTCGAGCTGGGCACCCACTGGCCATGTAGTCTGGCCGACAGTAAACGAAACAAATAAACCCACAGAGCACTCGGCCTTTCAGTGGCCCAACTGGCCACAATGCAGCAGTTGCTTATACCCCTCCGTTCCGCCCTTCTGAACTCCGATTGAGAGGCCTTCTGAACTCCAACCGGTCAGCCAGGCCTCCCTGCGGCGGAGGAAAGCACCCAGCATAACTCTTGCCACCCCCCCCTAGACATTCCATCAAACACCTGGTGTGCACACAAAAGAAAAGAAGGGAAGCAGAGGAATCCGAAGAGCCACGGTCCAGCAAACAAGCACTCAAACCGAAAGAATACAATCACGCAGAGAAGGAAGAAGAATAAAACAGCGGAGGAAAGAGGAGTCGGAGCGAAAGAGAAGGTGGATATTGGAATAGATGGTAAAGCAAAGGAGGAAGAAGAAGGTGTGGGGAGCTAGAGGGGAGTAGAAGAGGGAAGGAGAATCAACCACTGAGAGCCGACTGATTATGTTTGAACCTGACTCTCTCTCTCTCTCTGTGCGCCTGAGGAACTGCGGCAAGGTGCTTGGTGGCCATGGCTGCCATATTACTCTTACCATGTTTTTGCACTAATATTTCCTTGTCACCCTTACTCTACTTCTATGCTACACAACACAAGTGAATTCTCCCCCAATTTATTCTTTTTATAATCTTTGATAATAGGAAGGGGACAAATGTAGCTACAGTTTTTGTTTCCTCTTCTTCTTCTTTCTAAGATATTTGTGGCGGGAGGCTCAATGGCGAGTTGGCAACTTATCCATCCTTTTCACCTTGCGGGAAATGGAGTGAAGGGTTCAACAGGGTCACCCTTGGCCAACCAAAATTTTAGCCCAATGGGCTTGACGTGACTTCAAACAAGCCTATAGGCTTGGGCCCAAATGTGTTACATCCATGTATTTAGTTGCATGCATTAGATATAATTATCAGATTACAGTTTACAGTTAATACATAAATCCTGCATTTCACAAAAAAATATACTAAAGAAACAAGCAAATACATAGGGTGCAAAATTTGGTATAATCAGAAATTTTCAAGCCAACTGAGCACTACTCAAGTGGTATTATATATTTTTTTCCTTCATAGAAGGTTGTGAATTCGAATCCCCGTTCGCAGTGGGCCAAAAGATTTTTCATACTAAAATCTGTAAGTTGCACTAAGAGGCATACTACGCAACAATCAGTCTCAGCTATCAAAACTACAAGTCCAACATAATGCTCCTTAGCTCATAAGCAATGAAGGTGAACCAACAGGAACCATCATGATCATGCGTCTCCCTCTAAATCGTCCTGGCCGGCCGCCTGACCATCAGTGGATGTCTCCGAAGCATCTCCGTCAGAGCTTATGGGAATTTCTAGGATGATCGTTGCTCCAATGAATCTACGCCGTCAAAGCTTCTTGCACTAAAACGTTACTCATGTAGAATTGAAGTTGTATTCGCTATGTTATTATTTCACAAGATACAAATACATAATTATACACAGCATTGATAAAAGCAAGAGGACATGGATTGGAAGAGTGTAGAGATGAATGAGAGCATTCTTAGCTACAAGTCTCTGTAGGGGGGAAATGCACTAACATAGTTGTTTCCACTGCATACCTGAAAATTTCTCACTTCCAAGTTTTCAATTTTTTAATAATTATTTTATGAAGGGTGTTTATAGCATGAGGGAATATGATCCAATAAAGCCTTTTTGGCAATTTAACTGTCCCCAACCCTCAAAAGAGTCGAAGTGACTCCTCTCTCGGTCAAAACTTGGAGTAGAAACCTTAGAATCAATTCTTACTCAAATTTGTCAAAATCCACAGCTAAATCCACAGAATGGTTCTTGGGTGTGGGACCTGAGGAAATTGAGGCGTAGGGAAAGCCTGAGGACGTCTGGCATGCTGCTTGGTGGTGGCTGTCGTTGTGGCGGTGGCTTCCGTTGCTAGGAGCGTGAGATCCAACCCAATTTAAAGGTAAATCCATGTAATGATATACATGAGTCCTATGATATCCCAATTGTGATTTTAGGGTTAAATTTAGGTTTAGTTTTAATTTTTCAATGTACCGTGTGAAATATTTGGGATTTGGTGGCTAATTTTTACTGAATATTTCTGCTTTTTTAAATGTGACTGTTGGTGTTTTTTTTAGCTTATACGTTTGAATACTTTTTGGTGAAGAAGATGAAGAGGATATTGCTATCAAGATGTGTAAAAACTGAAATTAAATTAAGTTAGTTGAGAACTTAAGATTTCAATTTGACTAAGAGTACAATAGGGGGAGTTGAGGATACCAGCAACTTTTAGTTTGAGTTTTTGAATGTTAAGGTTCTTGGTTGATGAAAGAGAGAGATTGAAGAGAGGCCGTATTAATGGTGAAAAGTTAATAGAGATCAAAAATAACTTTGTTGGTAGGCAGAGGCAAAGCCAGGGGCAGGGGGGTCCAGTAACCCCCTCAGCCCCGTGATCGCTTCAGAAAGCAAGTACTAAAATAAAAGATGGAAATGTGGGTCGAAGTTACTGCTTTTGCGATTCTTCCGTAGTAGCAAAGTGGCTATACGGGTCGTATCCACAAGGACGGGAGGCGATAGAAGCTTTACCGGCTGATTCACGTGTTTGTTAAAGTTTCTTCAAAGTTTTAAAAAATGAAAAGAAAAGAAAAGAGAGTTACGGTGAAATACGAAGAAGTGAGAAACATTGAAAAGAATGTCTTTGTGATTTTTGTTGTATTTCTAAAATAAGTGGAAAATAAAGAAAGCTCACGGCACTAACTACTAATGACTCCACCAACACGCTAACCTCTTAGTGATAGGTGCCTCACACGTATCATTGGCCATCACTAGTCCTTGGTTCAAGAGCGATTCAAAGCATGGCCCATATGTAACTCTTTACAACCCAACACAACATAACAAGTACAAGCTACACTTAGATCATCAAAACCCATAAGAGCAAGCATGAAGTAAAGTAATGTTAGCTTGTTAGCGGTTAGGAAGTTAGAGTGTTAGATCCATCATCATGAGCCATCAATGGCTCTTGCAAGAGCAAGGCCAAAGTGAGGCTATTAGATTCATGTGGATTATCATAAAGAAGTAAGACTAGTTAGATGGTTAGTAGTTAGAGCCATGAGGGAAAAACTAGTTACACATGTAAAAGAAGTTAGATAGAAAACAAAGAGAGGTAAAGAGAGCACCTTTCATAGCTTGTCACCTTCTACTACAAGTACTCTTATATTCCACTCATGAATCACTCCTTCTCCTAATACAAGATCTAAAAATGGAAATATACAATGAGGAAGAAGAAGAGAAACTAACCTAACCTAAACTAAATTACAACATGGAAATCAAAACTACTCCTAAACTTGCCTCTACTCTGCATTCTCCTCAGTCAAGAACCCCAGGGGGGTATTTATAGCTTCAGAGGAACGGGGGACGCAGGGGACAAGAAGTGACCGCAAACGGCGCGCGTGGCTCCGCCGTATTGCCGCGGAAACGCGGCTTTTTGCGCCGCCTGTCGTGCGTTGTCTGGTTGTCGCCCTGTCGGATAAAGTTGCCGGTTTCTGGTTTGGCGCCCCTGGTTTTGACAGAACCAGCTTTTTAGGTCAATAGCTATTTTAATACCCCTTTGATCACCAAATAAATGGTGATTTGGGTCTTCTTCTTCATTTGAACACCATTGACCTAAGATCAAGCAAGCAAGGTATTATTAGCAGAATTTATTATTAAATAAATGTGAGAATGTGATGACAATTATGCAAAATTAGAGACTAATCACACCCCCACACTTATCTTTTGCTCGTCCCGAGCAAAACAAAAGACTAAGAAAATTATTACACCACTTTCGCAGGTGACGCGATTGCACTGAGCATGTGCAACAAGCCGTTAAACCTCTAAGTTCCCCTTAGAGGAGGAGTTTTGTCTCCTGAGGGTTTTCAGCGGATTACACCCACAAAATCCATAAAGAAAGAAATCAAATGTTAGTATTTTGAAAACACATTTTTGAAATAGAGAAAGTGTTGAAGTATTTTTGTGAAAATATAAGTGATCTAAGGTCATATGTTAACCAGAAATTGTTCTTTCTTAAACTAAGTCAAAATGCAAAAATCTTGTTATAAATTAAATGTAAGAATTTAAAATTGAATTGACTCTTTGATCTTTCATAAAACTCTTAGAAAATATGCACTTTGTGAACTGTGAAGATTTTTGGGATATCGACTCTAACTTTCATGCCATATATATATATATATATATATATATATATATATATATATATATATATATATATATATATATATATATATATATATATATATTTCTTTTTTTTTTTTCCCTTAGTTTTCTTAGGCTTTCTTATTTACCCAGGTAATGAGCCTTTAGCCGTGACTCCCAAACCAGATGGTCTTAGGGCACCAGATGAGAAAACATCCCTCGGACTTAAGGACTCGAGTAAATAAGGCCACAAAACTAAAGGGGATTATTTCATTTTTATCCACCATTTTAGGTGTGAATAATCATGCTTCCTGAGGCATAATTACCCAACTTCAATAAGTGGTTTTTATTTATAATAATATTATTTTTTTTAATATATAAATATTTATGGCATTTCAGTCTTTGTTTCAATCCCAAAAATTGTGTAAGTGTGGAGTGCATAAATCTAAGGCAAAAAATTCAAGATCAAATTATCTTTTCAATCTTATTTTCTTATCCAAAAATTTAAACATGATCTATTATTTTGACTCGGTTTAAAATTTCATAATTTTAGGTCTTCCTAATTCCTAAGATAATCTTAATTTTCTTAAAAATGGATCAAAACTATTTCTCTTGTTTCAAAAAGTTTTGTAAAAAGAAAAGAAAAGAGTTTTATATAAAAGATTTTTTTTTTTATTTATTTATTAAAAAGAAGTGTAAAAGAAAGAAATATAAAACTAACTATGTTAGTAAACCCTCCCCCACACTTATCTCACGCATTGTCCTCAATGCATCGTGAATGTGTAAATACATGAAACAAATGAAGAGGGAAGGAAGATTACCTCAAGGTGGTGGCTCTGGTGGTGGTCGGATTGGGCCAAGCGTTGCGACCCAATCAAGATATCGTGGATCATCCAGAAACCCACCAAGGACCCCTCTGATATGACCCCAGAAAAGAATGATGGACTGAATGATTTTATTTTAAAATTTATCCCCATCTAATTTTAAATTTTCAAAAATAATTACTGAGTCATTTTCTTCAATATTCTTGTCCAACAATGAAGTGTGATTTTGAGAGATGATTGATTTGGACTCAAATGGAACAGGAACAAAAACCGATTCTGCCTCGGGAAGTTGACTCAGATCAAGTCGAGAGTCAACAATGAGAGTCGAAATTGGTTCAAAAATAGAGTCCAGACCAAAGAATTGATGTTCACACACTGTCCCCATGAATGAGGTGTGATCATGAGAGATTGGTGATTCCATTTCACGGTGTACTGGTACAGGATTCAACGTTGACTTCGGAATAGAGAAAAAATCTGGTAAGATACCGGGGTCATTATTGAGTTAAAAAGCGAAATGGAATTACTAACATGAGGTTCAGGATCACAGTCAGGTTCGATTTCAATTTCAGGAAAGGGATAACTTGCCAGAATGTCCAGGCGATTTTCATAACTTGGAGCATGGTCAAGTTCAAATGCATGTTCTGAAATTGAAGTTGGATTTCCAAAATGACATGATTCATGGGTCCAATCAGTAGAGCTAGGGATATAGGAATTGGTCAAAGTTTGACAAGAAAGGCTTTCCTCGCTCTCATTGATCAATTCGCTCAAAAGTGAATCTAACTTACTGATAGGCCGTGTAACAGAATTTGAATTTGGAATCATGTCTTCCATACTCTTTGTGATTGGTTCTTGAAAATATGAGTATGGAAGTGGATTTTGGAAATTATGGTGGATTTGTGAGTCCATCGGATTTTGCGGTTGCTGCTCGAACTCACGCAAGGGTTCCATACTCAAGTCCAGTATTGAAGTTTGTTCATTTTGAATTGATGTGACTGAAAAAGATGAGTATGACTCTTGAAAATTTGGTGGAGAGAATGAGTTCAACATGTTTTGCATTCTTTCACAACAGACTTCCAAACGCTTTTCTAGTTCAGATTCTTCTTCAATGGGATGCTCTAGAAAAGGAGTATGTGGAGTTTGATATGAAAAGGATTGTGAATTGAGCAAATTTTGCATTTGTTGTAGGGACTCTTCCATACTCCTTTCCAATGATGATTTTTCTTCAATTGGTGGTTCAGGACAAGGAGTATATGAATCAAAATTGGGGAATAAATATTGTGAAAATTGTGGACAAGATGGTTGAAAATTTGACTCGGGGTAGGTGAATCCCCATGAACTCTGTGAAGAGTTGAAATTATTTTGAAAATTAGGATCATATGGTTGGGGATATGGGTCATATTGATTCTGATAATCCCAACCCGGCATATCTGGTTGGTTCATGTTGTACATTGCCGGGTCAGAGTTATCCGAGTCAAATGAGGTCGGAGTGAAATATGGATTCATATTATAATTGAAAGAATTGTTGTTATTAAAATCCATATCACAGTATACAAAAAAAAGAAAAACAAACAAACAAACAAACAAAGAAAAAGAAGAAGAAAACAAGCCTATGCTAGGGTTGACTTAGACCTAGACGACTCCTAACTGGTTAGACTGTCCACGGGGGGTCTGTTGTCGGAAGCTGACCACAAGTTAATCGGCCAGGTAGGGGCAAGACAGTGGGAGGTATCCGTGCCGGAGCAACGGGCCTAATTATGCCAAACCACCGTTCTTCGAGGTTTCGCCTCTCAATCCCCAACCTTAGACACCGATTTAGCGAGAGTCAAATTCTAACAACTTCCCCCTTAGGTCAATCTCCTAAATGAGTCCGAGATGTCCCTAGGGGCCAACGTCTAGCAAGTTTTATTTAGGCTTGGGTTGTGTGAGTGGGGAGGTGATTTTTGGGCCAAGGGAGGGTAATAACTTCCCCACCTTATCTTGTTTTGGGTTTTGCCCTTAAGTTAAATTTGTGCAAGTGTGCAATATAGATAAGATGAACACAAAAAAGCGAGTAAATCACTGAAGTGTTTGTCCTATACTATATGCAATGCCATATATACACCTCCTATCAATATCACAATAACAAAAGAATAAAATACAGGATATTGGAATGAAAATTGACACGTGCCTAAATGCAAATGTCTAAACCATTTTAAAGCATCCAATTATCGTATTTTAATTCTTACAATTATTTACAGTGCACAGGTAATATAAACAAAAATTAGCAGCAGAAAAATATACAAGAATTACCCGACCACACTTGAGCAAGTGTGGACTTCCGCAATGCTAAAACTTTACTGCACACCAAAAAACAAAGAAGAAAAGTTAGCAAACTTGTGAAATCAAACCGTTCCCATCCCCGGCAACGGCGCCAAAATTTGATCGCTTCAGAAAGCAAGTACTAAAATAAAAGATGGAAATGTGGGTCGAAGTTACTGCTTTTTGCGATTCTTCCGTAGTAGCAAAGTGGCTATACGGGTCGTATCCACAAGGACGGGAGGCGATAGAAGCTTTACCGGCTGATTCACGTGTTTGTTAAAGTTTCTTCAAAGTTTTAAAAAATGAAAAGAAAAGAAAAGAGAGTTACGGTGAAATACGAAGAGTGAGAAACATTGAAAAGAATGTCTTTGTGATTTTTGTTGTATTTCTAAAATAAGTGGAAAATAAAGAAAGCTCACGGCACTAACTACTAATGACTCCACCAACACGCTAACCTCTTAGTGATAGTTGCCTCACACGTATCATTGGCCATCACTAGTCCTTGGTTCAAGAGCGATTCAAAGCATGGCCCATATGTAACTCTTTACAACCCAACACAACATAACAAGTACAAGCTACACTTAGATCATCAAAACCCATAAGAGCAAGCATGAAGTAAAGTAATGTTAGCTTGTTAGCGGTTAGGAAGTTAGAGTGTTAGATCCATCATCATGAGCCATCAATGGCTCTTGCAAGAGCAAGGCCAAAGTGAGGCTATTAGATTCATGTGGATTATCATAAAGAAGTAAGACTAGTTAGATGGTTAGTAGTTAGAGCCATGAGGGAAAAACTAGTTACACATGTAAAAGAAGTTAGATAGAAAACAAAGAGAGGTAAAGAGAGCACCTTTCATAACTTGTCACCTTCTACTACAAGTACTCTTACATTCCACTCATGAATCACTCCTTCTATTAATACAAGATCTAAAAAATGGAAATATACAATGAGGAAGAAGAAGAGAAACTAACCTAACCTAAACTAAATTACAACATGGAAATCAAAACTACTCCTAAACTTGCCTCTACTCTGCATTCTCCTCAGTCAAGAACCCCAGGGGGTATTTATAGCTTCAGAGGAACGGGGGACGCAGGGGACAAGAAGTGACCGCAAACGGCGCGCGTGGCTCCGCCGTATTGCCGCGGAAACGCGGCAAAAGCCGCGTTTCCGCGGCAATACCTTTGCGGCGCGCGCGGCGCCGCCTGTCGTGCGTTGTCTGGTTGTCGCCCTGTCGGATAAAGTTGCCGGTTTCTGGTTTGGCGCCCCTGGTTTTGACAGAACCAGCTTTTTAGGTCAATAGCTATTTTAATACCCCTTTGATCACCAAATAAATGGTGATTTGGGTCTTCTTCTTCATTTGAACACCATTGACCTAAGATCAAGCAAGTAAGGTATTATTAGCAGAATTTATTATTAAATAAATGTGAGAATGTGATGACAATTATGCAAAATTAGAGACTAATCACCCCGCCAAAAATTGGGATAGTGCCCCCACTTTGTTTACATATAAAGGAAATATACTAACTTAGAATAACAAATAGAAGTGTAAGTTAGCTGATATTTGTTTGTACTCTATTATCCATGACTTAGGTTCAAATCCTACTATTCACATTTTGTTTTAACTTTTTTTCGACTTCTTTTGTATAATTTCTCATTCCTTTTTTATCATTTTGTTCAACAAAATGCAATTGAGTTTCAAACTACTTTCAAACCCCAACACAAGCTTATACAAATTTAGAAGCAAAACAAAAAAAAAAAAATTCTAAAAGTCCAACCGTCCAGCTTTTATCCCATCAAGGTTGCAGTCTTCTTACCAAGGAATACGTTTCAGTGAGACCACATCTTAAACATTGAATTTGTTCAACATGGTGTTGCTAGAAATCATGGACATGAGCGTTACAGTGAGATCGCCCATCACACTGTAAGTCACTACACCTTTCATGTACCCACCACTTTTTCCCATTGTTGCAGCATTCACGGTCGCAGAATTAAGACCCACTCTTGCATCTCAACATCAAAATACCCACAGCAAATCATAGTAATAAGCAGCTCCACCCAACCAAATAGCTAATGGAGTTTTACCTCCTATCACCATCGACAATAATATATTCATGAGATGGCTAGCATATTTCAAAGTCTCAACCTAAAATGACTTGTCTAATTGTGCATTAGACAACCACCACCAAACCTTTTCCGGCAAGGAAGGGTTCATCTCCTTAGCCGCCCCATGTTTTTCAATTGTGAAGTGAATATCAATACTAGTGTTCTAGTCAAATCGTAGGAATTGATTCTTGTACTCTCTAACATTATCAATTTGGTGCACCTTGATCTTCCTTGCAGTTTATTTCTCTATCATGTTTTTTCACTTCACCAACATATTTAGGACTTCAAATTTTTGCCTCATAGGGTATACCCAATAACGCCTAGATAAATCAACAAATGAGACAAAGTACCGATGTCCTCCAAGTGATGCAGTCTCGGTAGGACCCCAAACATCTACGTGAGCACAATCAAAAAGATCTTTTGAGTGGTGAGTTGCGGTACCAAATTTCACCTTCATTTTCTTGTCCAGAAGACAATGTTCACCAAATTCCAAATTGCATATCAATGCACCTCCCAATAGTCCTTACTTTGCTAACGCTTCCAAGGAATTCAAACAAACCTATCCGAGCCTCATCTGTCATAACCTGATATAGAGCCGTCTTCAAAATGTTATGAAGCTGCCAAATTTTTAATAATTGCACTATCCTTCAAGTAGTACAAATTGTTATGTCGAATGCCTTCAGAACTACCAATGAGCCACTATACATCTTGAGAACGTCTTTTTCAAGAGTCTCTCTTAGGCCTTGTGCCTCCAAAGCTCCAACTAAAATTAAATTCTTTTTTAACTAAGGTATAACCTCACATCCTTCAACTCTCTTAACATCCCATCAAACAACTTGACGCGAACTATATTGTTCCTTCAATCTGGCATATATAGTTGTTGCCGAACGTCACCAAGTCTCCATTTAGTTTTTCAAAACAAGCAAACTACTTCTGTTTGGGACAAACGTGATAGATAGCACCCGTATCCAAAATCCACTCAGATTCCTCTAAATAGCAAAAATAGAGGTGACAGAAAGTGAATCACCAGATGAGTCAGAATTATTACTAACCGCCATTATGATTTTGAACTCTGATTTTGACTCCTTCGTCTTGAGCTTTGGACAACCAATCTTTCAGTATCCTACTTCTTTACAGTAAGCAAACTGATTTTTCTTCAAATCTTTACGACCACCAGCTCTGGACTTTTCAATATCTCCCTTGCCCTTCTAATTTTCGTGCCATCAAACTTCACCACATCGTTTTTCTATAGTGGATGTTCACGTTCTTCATCCTGGACTAATTAACTCTGGCCATATCTCCAGAAAGAGCCAATACAATGGGTCTATTTGTTTCGCCGCAAAACAACGCAAATCGTAAGTGGTAAAACTTCTTTTCCATTTTTCGCTGTTTGTTTCGCTGAAAAACAAGTAGCAAAATGTAACTCTCATTTTCTCACTTACAGTTACTACAGTTAAATTTGTGGTCATGTAAATCTCACTTTTACACTCACATTTTCCCACTTGCAGTTGCTACAGTTAATTTTGTGGTAATGTAAATCTCACTTATAATATACTTGCAGTTCAAAGCAGTTACTTGATAATCAATATATAATTTAATATTATTTAATATTTAATATTTTAATAGTGTTTAATTTCTTATTTAATTATTTAATTATTTTATATTTTTAATCTTTAGTTTTATTATTTTAACATTATTTTATTATTTAATATTTTATTGTTTAATTTAATATTCTCATTTAATATTGTTATTTAATACTTTATTATTTTATTACTACTTATACCATTTTTTTATTATTTTATTTAGAGTTAATATTTTATTAATATAACAATATTATACTTTAATATAAAATTACTATATATTTTAATTATTTATTTTTTTAATATAAATAATTACTTTATTAATATTATAATATACTTTATTATTATATTAATATTTTATTATGTTAATATAGTAATAATAATTCATTATAATAATATTATAATAATAATTTATTATTAAATTATAATTATATTTTACTTTGTTAATTTTATGTTTTTATAATATTACAATAATGTTATAATAAATTTGATATTATAATAAATTTTCAAGTATTTTTAATATTATAATATTATAACTATATTTTATTATTTTTCTTAAGATTTTTTAATATTTATGTTTTATTAATATTCTTAAAATTTTATTTATGTTCTTTAGATTTTCTTAAAATTTTATATTATATATTTGGTTAATATTTTAATAATATTTTACTAATTATACTAATATTTTTTTATAATTATTGTTATAAATAAAATATTAAGATCATTAATGTTTTATCTCAAATTTATTAATACAATTTAATTTGCTATAGTAAATTTAATTTAATAGTATTTATAATATTTAAATCACTGTTACAGTTAATTTTGTAGTCAACTTTTTTACTTACACTTTTTCATTACCAACTAAACACCGTAAAATACAATATACTTTCCCATTTACACTTTTACTTTACAAACCAAATAACATAAAACACAATATACTTTTCTATTTACACTTTCACTATATCAACCAAACACCGCAAAACACACATATTTTTCCTGCTACAGTTCACTTTTCCCATTCTCATTTTACGACTTACGACTTGCGACGTTTTGTGGCGAAATAAACAGGCCCAATGTGGAAAACCAAACGAAAATAGATCCAAATTAGATAAAAATAGAACAGTTACCTCAAAAAAAACTCTAGGCGAGTTTTTGAAGTGATCTAGTCCTCCAAATCTGATCCCACGAGCAATCCAAAATACTGTTCTGAGATCGACACATGATTCCATGAATATTCCCAACGCTGCTCCGAGATCGACACATGATCTCCACCAGACAGACCATAATACTCTTGAATCGACACACGATCCCAGCCGAACCTTGAAAGATCTGATACCACTTGTTGCACCCCCCAGATGAATTCACTGATAAATAGCGACGACACCGATCACTTGAGATCAGCGCTCCAATGCAGAGTCAATCACAAACCACTATGCTCGAACACAAATACAAAGAAAAAGCGAGAAACAAAAGATTTAACGAGCTTTGACAATATGCCTACATCCTCGGGGTAGAAAGAACAAGATCTTATTCAAACCAATAGAGTTACAAGGGTTGCAAATTGATCCGGAGATCCAAATCAAGAATCTACGCAAATTAGCTGTAGAATTCTCAAAGACAAACTAACTCTAGAACTCTCAAAACAATTCAACATATCAATTCAAAATCGATCACGATCAGAGTGCATAAACCATCCTTATATAGCTAAGGAGAGAGCCAATTGAAGGAAACCAAATCGGATATGAAATCTGCATCAAAATAGAACTCTGAAACCAACTCGAGTTGCCAAAATTCTCTATTTCTTTATTTATTTGGTAATGGCGTACCATTATCGCGTCTGAGTTTGAGATGAAGTTTCATAGGTGTGAAAACGGAAGAGGATACATAAGCAGCATGATCACTGTGGTGGTACGATCAAGAAGATAAACAATATACTTCTGTTAAGACAGAAGTTAGCCACAATAGGAGTAGGCAATCTCTATGTCAAAAAATAGCAAAAAAAACCTAAATCTTCATTTCAAACTCAGACTAAAGAAGTCGCTTTAGAGAAGTAACAGTGGCAGGATCACTCCCGATAATGACCATGTCATCAACACAAAATGAGAAGCACAATACCCTGGGGAGTAGAGCTCCGAAACATCACATAATTGGACATGCTCTGTGTATAACCAGCAGAGAGGAGATTGGCGAAAACGCTCATATCAAGCACTGGGCGCCATATTTTAGAACATAGAGTGTAAGTCGAAGTCTGCATACATTGCCTAAGTGAAGCAGTAACACCGGGAGGATGCTGCCAACAAATACCTCAGATAGATCACCATTTAGAAAGGCATTTTTAACATTCATCTGATAGAGCAGCCACTGACGAGCAGCAGCGAGAGCAAGAGAGTGTGGATAAAAGTCATTTTTGCCATAGGGGCAAAAGTCTCCTCCTAATCAATATCATACTCCTGTGTAAATCCCGGAGCAACGAGACGATCCGTGTACCGTTCAATAGAACCATCAGATTTGGTTTTGATTTATCCATTTGCAGCTCACTAGATTTGCACCAGGCGATGGGAGAACGAGATGCCAAGTATGGGTACGTTGAACGCCGCTAGTTCCTCATTTATTGCATGTTGCCATTCTGGAGATTTTACAGCCTCAGAATAAGATTTAGGTTCTTGTAGAGATTAGAAGGTAGAGTCAAATGATGAAAATTCAGGAGAATATATAGTGTTAGCAGAGGCACAATACCGGGCAGGAAGGTGACGGTCGCGTTGTGGATTTCGGCAAGGAGGAGGCTGATCACTGGGAGAAGTCAGAGCAGTCATAAGCAATGGAGTATCAATAGTAGTAACATCCACAGATTATGGGGAGATTTAGAGAATAAATCATATGGTGGTCGGGTAGAAATGGGTAGAGAAGGTGTGTAAGTAGGAACGAGAGGGATGAAAGATTTGGTAGATGTGGTGGTGTCTAGTAAAGAGAGATCTTGGATGTGAGAAGAGTGATAATAAGGAATATTTTCAAAAATGACGCATGTCAGGTAATATGAAGTCGCTAGGTAGTAGGATCATAACACTGATATCTTTTATGTGCAGAGCTACACCCAAGAAAAATACATTTTCTGATTTTAGAAGAATGTTTATCACGCTCATGAGAAGGAAGTAGAACAAATAAACGTATCAAAAGGTATGAAGAAGATAACAATCAAATGAGTACCCATACAAGCGAGAGTATGGAGACATATTATTAGTAACAAAAGATGGGGTGATATTAATAAGTAGAGCTATAGTTAATATAGCTTCTACCAAATAACATTTGGGAACAGATGCAGAAAGCAATATTGACCTTGTTACCTCAAGAAGATGTCTATGTTTTCACTCAGCAACCTCATTCTGTTGATGTGTATGAGAATAAGATTGCAAAGGAATAGTTACATGTGTTTTTATACATTATTCATAGAGGAGGAAATGTGTTCTCTAGCTCCATCAGATTGAAAAACTTTTATGCGATTATAGAATTGGGTATGAATCATGTTTGTGAAATCAGTGTAGATTTGTAACAGTTCAGATCAATTTCGCATGAGATAACCCATGTGTGTCGAGATAGTCATCAATAAAATAAACATAACAATTGTAACCAAAAAGAGATGAGATAGGTGCTGGAGTCCAAATATCAGAGTGAACTAAATTAAAAATTTCCGAAGTTATGTGATTACTGGAAGTAAAGGCATAGCAGTTTGTTTTGTAAAATGAAATTTTTCACAATTTTTGAGCTAAAAAACTGAAAATTCCGAATACACTAAAATTAGACAAAGTTTTTAACTTAGTACTAAAAAAATATCCCGACGATGTCATAGATCGGAGGTGACTGAGAGGCTCATTGCTGGATGTGGTAACATAGGGAGGTGTATATACTCCAACTGATACAGGTCGTTGACATTACGTCATGTCCCAATCTTCCGACTGGTGTAATCCTGGATAATATAAGAAGTGGGTGTAAATAAGATATTGCAATTACAATCGATTATTTTGCCAACAGTTAATAATTGCATGGTAAGTTCAGGAATGCTGAAGACAGAAGATAAAGTGATTCTACCCGACGGGTCGAAAGTGAGAATGATTTTACCAGATTGGGTGACTGCAAGAGGTGCACCATTAGCAGTGTATATATAAGTAAAATTAGAAACAGAAGAATAGTATGTAAGGATAGAATGATCAAAAATCATATGATGAGTTGCACCTGATTCAAATATCCAGAGAGTGGAACCTTCAAATGTGGAAGATATGATAGTGAAATCAGATGTCGAAGATGCTCCAGTGATACCCAGATTTTGGGCAAGATATGAGACAATCTGTGAAAGCTGATCAGATGAGAAAGATCCTTCTGAGGGTTGTGGAACTGGTGCAAGTGTAGAGGCAACTGAGGACCTGGGAGCATATGGGCCATGGATCCTTTCTCGTCTCGGGCAGGTGAAAACCACATGACTAAGTTGTTTGCAATACTGGCATGTAACATGTTGGGTCTGAGTTAAGAACCCACGAATCTGCTGTTCTCGGTTCATTGGTCCACGAGATGGTGACCCATGATTCAGAGGGCCACGAGAAGTAGAGGGATGATGTGGGGCTGCAATATCAGTGGGCGAGGAGGCTGACTAAACTAAAGAAGGTGAGACGTGTCTCCTCAGAGGTAAACTCAGCACTGATTTAGTGAGACTAGAAAGCAAATGACGATAAAGAATACTGTCATGTAGTACCTCAACCTCAGGACATAGTCGCATGGCAAAGTGAAAAAGATTACGGCAATCTCTCTGCTTCTGAAACTCGAGAGCAAAGGCAGGCATGGAATCTGGAACGGAAACTTTCATGGTCTACAGTTTCTTCCAATAACCTGAAAGTAGCGAGTAGAAGTCCTGAATGAAGCAGCCTCCCTGCCTGGTATCCTGAAGACCCTGGTACGGATGATACTCCCGAGCAGCACTGGCATGGATAAACATACGGCTTAAAATCAGCCATTGCTCCTTGTATGAGGTTGAATAACCGACAGACAGTCAAATGGGAATGGAGACTGACCTCATAATATATGCCATTATTTTCTCATCAGTGTGAACCCACTGATCCTAAATAAGTTCTAATGTAGAAGAGTCGGATGACGAAGTGGTAGTACTTATAGAGTAACCGGATGTTGTGATGGAAGCAACTGATGGGCATTTGATAGTGCCCTAAACGTAATCCCAGACTCTAAAAGCACGAAGATTATACTACATCATGAGAGCTTATGCAGTATAATTCTCAGCGCCTTAGAGTTGGGCAACGAGAATAGGAAAATTAAACAATCCTTTCTTATCCATCGGAAAATTAATCTGATCGAGAGGGCACCATCAGAGAGAGCAAGCGGTGCGTCTGATCTGAAAGAGAGCGAGAGGGCGCACGATCTAAACAACGCGCAATCTGATCAGGAGGGGCAACACGATCAGAGAGAGTGAGGGAGAACGAAGCTGATACAGTCAAGCCGAGGGCGGGGCGACCTAAACGAAGCAACGATCTGAATGGGAGGCGTGCTCCAGAGGCATGGATCAGAGGAGATGTGCTCTCTGGTCGAGAGAGGACAGCACGAGAGATCCGACGAGGTCAACACAAGTAGAGGTCGACGAGAGAGATCAGGAGAGGGCAACGAAGCTCGAGATTGACACGAGCAGAGGTCGGCGAGAGATCAAGAGAGGGTGACGAAGCTCTAGAGGGTGACACGGCGGGAACAAAACTGAAGGGCGGCACGACGGGAACAGATCTGGAAGGCGACACGTTAGAGAACACCGTTGGGTTAGGGTTAGGGTTTTTGAATAGGCTTAGATACCATGATACATTGGAGAAAGTAAACTTTTATATATTAATTCACCAAGCAATTACGTTAATATATACAAGTGTGGAGAGGAAAATAAGGAAACTATACATGTCCAAATATAATGTATCACATGCTTATATACAGGTATGTAAATAGAAAAATAAGAAAATTATACACATCCAAATACAATGTACCATATACCTATATATAAATATGTTAACATTGTTAAATTAATACATACCTCATTTTTATTCTTAACCTTGTCATTTTATATTGATTTAGCTTTATTCATGTTCCCTCTCTCCATCTTATTGAATTTTTATTCTTAATTTGCACAGTTGATGCTGTCCATTGCACATGTACAAATTGTTTTTCAACAAGTACTCTCCGTTCTAAATTTCAATTGAAGAAACATCTCAAAATAGACTTGTATAGTTCCGGAAGGATTCGAGCCTAAATCTTTTCCATTCAAATACCAGCATCTGACATTTAAATACAAGATTCACTATGTTGAAGTTGATCTATATTATTTAAAATAACTAAAAATCAAAAATCAAGTGTTTTGAATATTTTTTGCCCATCTATCAAGCGGTGCAAAATGGACGGCTTAAAATAGTGAGTTAGTTAGATCTATGTCTTTAGACATGCAAATTCTCGATCCGGTCATTTGATCATGATCTAAACGTTTAAAAACCCCTAAAAATCAATTTTTATTAGGTTTCAAATGTTCTACATTGTTAAATTAACCAGCTCATATTTAAGCCGTCGTTTTTCCCTTACTTGATATATGGGCAAAAAGTATTAAAAATACTTGATTTTTTGTTTATAGATACTTGAAATAATATAAATCAACTTCAACTGAATAGATCTTGTATTCGGTTGATGTATAGTTGTATTTGAGTGAGAAAGATTCGGGCTTGAATCCTTTCGGAATTACACAAGTCTATCTCGAAACATCTATTTCTTATTTCTTATTGCACTAATTGTTTCAACAGATCCCCGACACTTTTCCATGTGGTCGTAGCATCAACAGACTCTTTTTCTTCTTTATTACATGTTGTACAATTAAGGAATTAGGCGGAAATGAGGAAGTGGGCTAAAGTGAGATTTTTTTCCTTTTAAAAAATGAGAATTTGTGTGTATCTTTTTCAGTGTTTAGTTGATAGTTAGAAGTAGAAGTGAAAAAGTATATTGCATTTTTCAGTGTTTGGTTGGTAATGTGAAAGTGGAAGTGAAAAAGTTAACCTCAAAGTTGTCCATAAAATAATATTAGAATAAAATTTAATTATGGAAAAATTTGGACTGTAATTAGAATGCAAGTGAGATTTTCATGACCACAACTGTTTTGAACTATAATTTATTACAAATGAAATTTACATGATCACAAAATTAACTGTCGCACCAATGAAAGTGAGAAAATAGTGGTGTAAAAGAAAAAGGAGAAAAAGAAAAGATTTTTCTTATTTCTTTTCGGTGTTTGGATGGAAAGCAGAAATGAAAAATGACACTTCCCTACTTTCTCACTTATGATCACTTCCTTGAGACCAAAGAGCCATTATGGGCCATCGACCTCATCAAGATCGTCAGCCTTTCTTTACGAACTTTTTATGCCCACAGACGCTGCTCTCTCACGCTGCTTTGTTTCAGACGTCAGGCTTTTCGTGTGTGGGCAAGGCGTTGCGGGATTGAGAGGAGAGAGAGGAGAAAGAGCTTGGTGGCACAGAAAGCATGAGACCTGTTACCTTGTTTCTTTTGTTTATTGAATTGACTTTTCAAGCATCTTCCAAATAATTCTTTGAATATGCTGACTTATTCACTAATGGATTGAAGTTTGCAGTTTTGATACATATTTTTCTTCTGAATTCCTATTCATTTCTAATTACTTTTCAGCTAGAGATTCTCGAATGCTCTTTGAAAGATGATATGATATTATCTCATCCTGACAAGATGTTGTTTAAAGAAAGCCAGCCCAAGCAGACCAGTGTTGCACTCTTTTTTTAAGGTAATGTCATCACTTGTATTAGAATTTAACTACAATTTTGGGAAGAAAAGAATATTATTCAAAGAAAAACGAAGCCCTTTTGTGGTACTTATTTCTTGCCTTTGGATGTAAATTGAGATGCTTTGTTTTATGAAACTAGCAGATTACTCGAGGATAGTTGCATAGGATGGTCGTGACTAGATCAGAACAAAATAGCATACTATGATGATTAAGATACTAACAGCCACATTACCTGGTGCAGCTGAATACAAAGGAATTTCATTCAGTGAACTACACAAAACAAAAGAATCAATCCATCTCATACTTAAAACATCCAAGACTGCATCTCATACTTTAAAAATATATAACCACTAGAGAGAAATTGTATGAAACCATATTGTTCATGCTAAGTGAAGAGAACCATAATCACGTTAAAATTGCACTATTTTTGTGCAAATCCCACTACTACCAACAGATCACTGGACTCCCGCTCCCCTTCAAGACGTAAGTTTTCCTCGGTGAAGAGCAGAGAAGCGTATTTTTTCAAGATACAAACCAACTGTAGCCTGCCGATATACTGAATATTATCAGCTACCAAGACAGCAATGTGATGCAATGCAACATATATCGGGAATTGAATTTCAGTAACTGGGACAATACAGCACCCAGTAGACACAGTATTTTTGGTTACTCAGAAGATTGAAAAGGAAAAATGCACAACAAATCATACTTATATTCTCAGTGAATATAGAAAATACAAGCATCAATTCTCAACCACCATAGGGTATACATGAACCACGAGAAAATATGTTTATTTATGAGATAAGCACACGATATTTCTCATTTACATAGTCCAGAATGAGAGATGATAATAACAGGGAGCCGGGCCAGCCCTTCCACAGTGTATGGGATGGGAGAAACTGAATTTACACATTTTAACCTCTAATGTTTCACTTCACCATGCTACTTTTGCACTTCCAAGGAGCTCACACCATTCAATTCCTTATCAAGTATTTTGCAGAATAAGCAACCTGGCCAATACAATTTTCATTAAGGTAACAATCTAGATGTAATAAGGTTTGTTGTTGTAAAGAGGATAGTTGCACTACTACAAACATGCAAAGAAAATCAAAACTGAAGCAAACTGCAACCACGTGCACATACACACACACACACAGTCATTCAGTTGTATCCTACAAGGAATCATGCTTCTTAAAGCAACGATCATTCTATCCGAGGAAAAAGAATAGAGGAAATCTTTTCATGGGTTCAAGGTTGACACCTTCAAGAAATGTTTAGCTTGCACTATGCACCAAAAGTGGGGGAAAGAATTTTTTTTAAAAAAAAAATCATACTTGAATATTATATAGGCAAACTGCTTTATCTCTATAAAGAGACCATTGTATTAAATACAATGCATACATCTCAACTTGTTCAATTTTTCTGCTTGCAGTTGTGATAGAAACATCTGCGACACAATTATCTGCAGAAGATAATTATAAACAGTCGTGTTTGTTAGTACAACTACCTAAGAACAGCATGCAGAAGTCCGCGATTGATCAGGTGGTCTATCAGCGAGGACCATCCCGGTTGGATGTTGAGCTGGCTGAGCACGAGGTAACCTTCTTGCTGCAAGCACAAAAGAGGACAGGAGAAAAGAATCTTGGAATCAAAAATTTCAAAGAGAATATTAATAAGCAAATGCATGGTTAAAGCTTGCCTAAGAAACAGGTGGTGTATAAAAATTGAATAGCGAAAGGCTTCAACCTTGAAATTACATCAGTTATTCAACAAGAAATAAAACTTGCCACTAAGGGCTGGCTCTGGTGCGGTTGGGTTGTAGAGGTCCTAGGTTCAAGACAGACAACGACCTTTTCTCAAAAATAATAATATTAACAAAGAATAGGGGGGCAAAAAAACATCATAGCCATCTGTAGATAACAAACGCAAATGAGTTGTCGCCCTCGGATATTCCCTCATTTGAATTTTTAAAATAATTGATACGCTCCAACACGTACAAACTTCAATTCTCAGAATTCTTTCAAATTTTCAAAGGTGCTTACTCATCTGAAGAAGCAATTTTCTAGAACCAAACAGTGTAGACCTAACATCACAACGGAGCCAACAGAGATGCATAGCACAAAGTGGTAGCACAGAGCCACAAAGGGACAAATATTTGTCAAGGTTCAAACCAAAACTATATTGCATATCCACAAACTATTCTGCAACAAGAAAATACAGCCCAAATTGCAATAAATAGTTTCAAAATACTTGTAAGAGATTACATAACAATGTATTAAATTATTATTAAAAGTACATATCCATCCAGAAAAGACCAGGGATTTTAAAGAAAACAAGCCCATCTACAAACAAGCAAGAGCATCTGATACTAAAAAAATATCAGAGTAATTGTACATAGGATGAACTGAACAAGGTGTGTCATATCCACTGAAGATAAAGAAATCATATCCATTCTTGTTCAGGAAACTACCCTTACTTGGAAGGGTATAGATTTTCAAGGTACTCAATGGATCAGGAAAGCACCATGAAGCTATGAGATACATATCAATGGCACGGGGCTATGAGATACATATCAATGGCACGGGGGGGGGGGGGGGGGGGGGGGGGGGGGGGGGGGGGGGGGTCAAACCATCTAGCGTGCAGTCCTATCCAGGTCTGACAATTGAGACATCAATCAGCAAGACTCTGGTCGCTTCTCTAAGGTAATGTCATCAAAATGATAAGTTTAGAGTGTTATTCCTCTAATAAACTGACACCGAGCATTCATGGCAATTGAGACAGCTTTTAAAACATGATAAAGTTAAAACTACCATCTGAAAAAAACTTCCTTCTTCATTTCCTAGACATATCTCATGGTTTGCTAACATATTCTTTTCAACATTTAGAACAAAAAAAAACCATAGGTCTACCTTTACATGATAAGCTATCATCCATAAAAAGTCAGCACTAACAAAGACCTTTCACTCTTTCTTTCTTGAACAGAGAGCAGCAAGTTACAGTAGATCTTGAAAGTAGGGCTGGACTGAGATCTGGTAGATTTTCTAAAAAATAATTTGCAACATAAACAAATGTATACCTCTACATACATTGTGAGAAGAAGTGTGGCTGGCTGCTGTGCACAGCTGCATCACCTTGATATTACCATTAAAAATATAAAGGGTTCTACTTCTATTTTCTTCTCTATTTGTGCCGCAGAATTTGAAACGGTGATTGGAAGTTTTGAAAGGGAAAAAAAAACTTTGCTGCATATTCACGATGTATTAGTATAGAAGGTAAATAAAGACCCTAAAATAATACCTGCACATAAATCAAATATAGCACAAATTAATTTTTGTAAACTATTATTTTTCTCTTAACTTTTATTTGACGTTACACATGGTCTATAAATAGTACTTCTGCTTAATGTTTGTTGAGGTATCCATCCAACTAACTTTGTTGCATATACACACTTCTATAAAGCTAAATTTTACATTATTAAACTCAAACCTTCTGAATATATCTCAACATATCTTCTATGCATATAAGTTTATACTTTTGTTAAACATATACCTTGACAACTGAGCGAAATACTTCTCTATACAAACTTGGATTGAAGTGATTTACGTCATTAATACAAAATTTGTTGCATGGTATTTGCATGTGTCGAAATATGACCAAAACCACCACGTGGAAAACTTGACAAGAATGGCAAGCGAGAATTCAATACTATTCATGTTTCAACAAACAAGAAACATGTCCAAAACAAAACTGTATCATCAGTTGGCATGATGAACAACCCACCTTCCCAATGGCAAAGGATCAAATGACCCCTTATATTGAAAACTAAAAATATTCATGTGTTAACAGTTCCTCAATTAATAATTTCTATTTCTACATCTCAGCAAAGATGGTGTGAACAGCTAGACATGCCTTCTGAAAACATTCAGTACAAGGAATGACATTTGAAGCAATCAACCCAATAAGATGATTATCAATTGGGTTAATTGATTAACAAAAATAGTATGATGCTTTCCTCAAAGGGGAGTTGGATGTTCCTTGGTTGCATGTCTTAAACTGCATGATAAAAAATATCTAGGTCTACCTCACAGCGACCTCATGGCATTTTCAAGGTTTATGGCAAAGTCCTCTTAGAACTTATAATGCCCCGGCAGCAGATAATCAGATTCACAACAGGTTATACAATCTGATTGGTTTATAAATGAAGCTTTTGGTACAGAATCATGCTCCCTTGCCAACCACATTTTGATGGAAAGAGGCTAGTGATGCAGACATCTACTCGGGATGAAAGAGCCGAAGAGACGGATCCAAAGAGTCTCAGTCCAAGTTGAAGTAGTAGTAGATGGATCCAAAGAGTCCCAATCCAAGTTGAAGTAGTAGGCTTTTTTTTATCTTTCTTTATTTTTGTATTTTTCAGTTTTTTATTTGGATTGTAATTCTATTTAGAATAAGAGTTTGAGTTTGAGTTGGATTCAATTTTTGTAAAAGCCTATATAAAGGCCATATTGTACCAACAATTATCAATGAAGAATTTTGATCAATTTAAGTGTGTGAGATTTTTATTCTCTTCAAGTTGTGTTTAGGATTAGTCCTAATCTCCTCAAATAACCCTAAGCCTATTTTCCCTACCCTCTTCCCCTCCTCCAAACTCCTCAGCCATCACCTATTCTTCTTCTCTTTGTTCTTTGCAAGACACCAACAGCAACATCAAGATCCAATTTAGAGAGTGCCACCTCTTCCCTCACTTTTATCTCCCAATCAAAGAATCCAACACCCTCCAGCCTCTAATCCTCTCTCCCCTCTGCGTATAGGCGGAGACTTGACACCCAACAACCCGCTCCTGGGCCGTCGCCTTCAACACCATCCACTGCCCATCACCTCGTCATCAACTTCGACATAGAGTAACCCAGTGTCATGCCGCCTCATTTCATTACTTTTGGGTTTCATCAAACACAGCTAGAAGAACAAGAAGAAGAAGACGGTGAACTGAAGAAGTCAATCCAGGTTTCAAGTCACAACCCCGTCCGAGCCCGCGCATGCGCCCCTTTCTCGCGCGCCGCGGACACCGACCTTTGTCTTCCTCGCATCGCCGCTTTGATCAGCTATCTGCAACACTAGAAAGAAGAGAAGTGGTGAGTTGGGTTTCAAATCCAAAACACACCTGACCCGAACCCGCACTCAACAGAAAAACCAAGGGAAACATCAAACAGGTTTAAGTCATAAACCCACGAATAAGCACCCGACCTCTGCTACAGTAACGGATAAGACAAAACAGACCCGTTTAGAGTCAGCAGTTGTTTTGGGTCATAACTCGCGCATTCGAGCTCCGATTCAGGCGATCTTGGTACCATTACGATCATGGCGACAAGCTCTACACATCAGTACCAACTACATGTCCGAGATATTTCTGTAATCATCAAGAGGTAAATTTTCTTTAACATGGTCTATTTATTTGTGGCTTGATAACTATCATTTATTATTTTATCGATTTAACCTGCTGCCGCTATATCGTAAAACTGTGAGATTTTACTTATCCTGTATTTGCTGATCATATATATTGAGAGTACAAGCTTTGTCTTCGTAACTGGTAGCTACTTTAGTTTATTTAAATGCGAACGGTACACCTGTACTTGCACGTTTTGTTAAATCCAATACATTATTTGTTTTAATTATTTTCCTACCTAAGATCGTAATAGTTGTTGAAACGTAGCAAAATTTATTACATCACTGATTTCTGATTCACACGCATACACGTTTCACATCATTTTGATATCAGAGTACGGTTATGGTAGGATTTACATAACTTACGCATTTGCTAGGAATTTTACTATTTTCTTGCATTTATTAAAAATATAATAAAATCATCTACTCTAATTTACATCTCTTCATCCTCATTTACGTCTTGCATAATGCATGCTCACTCGTAGTGGTCACCCATATTTGTTAGAAGAGTCTAACGAATCTCACACCACCCCAATGGATACCCAACAGATTACAGCAATGTTCACCGAGATAAATGCCAAGTTAGATACCCTTAGGCCTTAAGACATTTGACGAAAGGTTGATCAAAGTGGAATCCACACGTGATCAAACTCCACTGAGAAACAACCGACGTAATAACACCGAGAACACATCAAATCTCGATGCTCAGTATCTGAAAAGCATCAAGATCGATGTTCACAACTTTGAGAGACGTCACGACCCACAATTTTCATAGACTGGACACTCCAACTAGATAGATACTTCGCATGGTACGAACTTACCGAGTCTGAGAAAGTTAAGTACGCTGTAATGAAACTGTCTGACCAAGTTAGTCAGTATTGGACCAACCTAGAAATAAACGTGCAGCCTGAGGTCGACCACCCATTGACACATGGGATAGGATGAAAGAAGAGTTAGAAACAAAGTATGTGCCTCCACGTTTAGTGCTTATCTCATGGACAATTGGCACCAGCATACTCAGGGTAACAAATCTGCAAAGGATAATGTTCCTCATCAGATGTAGTACCCTCTATAAGGAAGGTGAAACTCAAATTCTTTCCAAATTCAGAGCCGGTCTTAGGGATGACCTACGAACTGAATTTTTAACTAGAGGAGTCACAAAATTAGAGGCAGTGTATGCCTTAGTCCAAGATTTAGATTCCGTTAGGACCAATCACCCTTCCAAGAGTCATGATTATAAAGCATCAGTGTCTACACCTTCCCCATCTTCCCAACCCATAGGTCTAATACTCAAACCCCTTCACATAGGGATGGCATCAAGGGTAAGAGTCTTGAACGGGACAACAGAAACAAGGGCCCTGATTCCTCCAGAGTAAGTTCAACAACCAAGTGCTACAAATACCAAGGTTATGGACATTTAGCCGCCAGTTGTTCTAGTCTTGTCAAAATCACCATAATAGATGAAACACCTACCGAAGCCACTGAGTCAGATTCTAATGAGTATACCTATCACCCAGATGTTGAAAATGACGAGTCATCAAGCGATGATGTTGGTCTCAACTGCATTAGGCCAACGTTGTCTACCCATTTGTCTGTCGTCAAGTGTGTTCTCTCTACACCAACAAAACAGGTCAATGGAAAAGAACTGCGATCTTTCACACGTTCACCAAGATTGCAGACAAGAGTTGTAAGGTAATTGTGGACAGTGAAAGTTGTATCAATGCAATATCGTCCAGGCTGTGTAAAAATCTTGGATTAGAGATTATACCCCACCTCTACCCATTCAAAGTGTTTTGGATTGACTCCACAACACTTGAGGTCAAACAGCGATGTCTTGTTCCAGTTAGTTTCAATCATTATAAAGACAAGATTTGGTGTGATGTGATCACCATGAATGTGGGTCAAGTTATACTAGGTAGACCATGATTGTTTGACAAAAATGTCACCATTTACGGCCGATCCAATATGTGTCAATTTGAGCATGAGAGTACGCAGATTAAGCTACTACCCTTGAGACCCAAGATTGAACAGCCCTAGCAAACGTCTACTTTGGCTTTGCTGCCAACTTCATCCTCTCTACCTCTCATTTCTACTGTTCCTTCTCTATTTCTTACTAATCATGCATACCATGTCCGTAAATCACTTCCTCCCTTACTACCGACACCATCTCATTATAAAGCATTTGAGTCTGCACTTGCATTTGCATCACATAAACACATGCACAATTTACATGAAGAGATCAGTGATAAAAATAAATGGAGCAATGTGAAGCCTACTCTACGAGCTGACAGTAGAAAAATATTTAAAACTTTTAATGTAGGCGACTATATAATAGTTCGAATTTATCCAAAATAGTTTCCTTTGAAAACTGTTAAAATGTTGCATGTCCGCAGTGTTGGGCCTTTCAAGATCTTAAATAAACTGATTGTAATACTTATAAGTATGTTATAAATCTTTCTAAAGATTATGGCATTAGTTGTACTTTCAATGTTAATGATATAGTGGATTACAAGAATTTTGATTGTAGCCCCTTGATTGTTGAGGCTTCCCCTAAGCCATTCTTTGAGAGACCCTCATTTATCCCTCCCAAATACTCATCCCATTACAATAAAGACGATTGATAAAGTTTTGGAAGATGAAACTATCACCATCAAAACTAGTGGAATTCACAGGTACTTAAAACGTTGTAAGAGAAAAACACCGACTGTTGATTCACGCTAGATTGAGGTGATTTGCAAAGGATTGATTCAGTGCAGCATGGGAGACCTCATCCATCTAAACTCGTCGGAGTCGAGTTTTCTCCCACCCAAGAAGAATGATGCAGACATCTACTCGGGATGAAAGAGCCGAAAAGACGGATCCAAAGAGTCCTAACCCAAGTTGAAGTAGTAATAGACGGATCCAAAGAGTTCCAATCCAAGTTGAAGTAGTAGGACTTTTCTCTTTATTTTTATATTTTTCAGTTTTTTATTTGGATTGTAATTCTATTTAGATTAGGAGTTTGAGTTGGATTCAATTTTGTAAAAGTCTATATAAAGGCCATATTGTATCAACAATTATCAATGAAGAATTTTGATCAATTTAACTGTGTGAGATTTTTATTTCTCTTCAAGTTGTGTTTAGGATTAGTCCTAATCTCCTCAAATAACCTTAAGCCTATTTTTCCTATCCTCTTCCCCTCCTCCAAACTCCACAGCCGTCACCTATTCTTCTCTCTTTGTTCTCTGCAAGACACCAACAGCAACAGCAAGATCCAATTTAGAGAGTGCCACCTCTTCCCTCTCTTTTATCTCCCAATCAAAGAATCCAACACCCTACAACCTCTAATCCTCTCTCCCCTCTGTGTATAGGCGGAGACTTGACACCCAACAACCCACTCCCGGGCCGTCGCTTTCAACACCACCCACCGCCCATCTCCTCGTCATCAACTTTGACATCGAGTAACCCAGTGTCTTGCCGCCTCATCTCATTACTTTTGGGTTTCATCAAACACAGCTAGAAGAACAAGAAGAAGAAGACGGTGAACTGAAGAATTCAGTTCAGGTTTCAAGTCACAACCCCGTCCGAGCCTGAGCCTGCGCCCCTTTTCTCGCGCGCCGCGGACACCGACCTTTGTCTTCTCTCGCATCGCCGCTTTGATCAGCTATCTGCAACACTAGAAAGAAGACAAGTGGTGAGTTGGGTTTCAAATCCAAAACACACCTGACCCGAACCCGCACTCAACAGAAAAAAAAAGCATGAGAAACATCAAACGGGTTTAAGTCATAAACCCATGAATAAGCACCCGACCTCTGCTACAGTAACGGGTAATACAAAACAGACCCGTTTAGAGCCAACAGTTGTTTTGGGCCATAACTCACTCATCCGGGCTCCGATTCAAGCGATCTTGGTACCGTTACGATCGTGGCGACGGGCTCTACGCATCAGTACCAACTGCAGGTCCGAGATATTTCTATAATCATCAAGAGGTAAATTTTCTTTAACACGGTCTATTTAGTTGTGAGTTGATAACTATCTTTTATTATTTTATCGATTTAAACTGTTGTCACTATATCGTGAAACTGTGGATTTTGCTTGTCCTGTATTTACTGATCATATATATTGAGAGTACAAGATTTGCCTTCGTAACTGGTAGCTACTTTAGTTTATTTAAATTGCAAACGGTACACCTGTACTTGCACATTTTGTTAAATCCAATACATTATTTGTTTTAATTATTTTCCTACTCAAGATCGTAATAGTTGATGAAACGTAGCAAAATTTATTACATCGCTGATTTCTGATTCACACGCATACACGTTTCACATTAGCTAGAGGTGGCAATGATGTGGTGCAGCAGTAGCAACGTCAGTGAATTCCTGTCTTACCATCTTGAACATATCATTGAACCACTCAAAACCGGATTAACATGCTTGCACCCCATGCACTTCACTTTCCCATCTTTGGAAAAAAATTGAAATTCAACACCATACCTATTTCATAGAATATGTCATTCACGTTTATGGCTGTCTTGGCAGAGGTTTCCATGAAAAAGAGACTGTTCTCTTCAGCATATTTGCGTGCTTCCTGAAGCCAAACATCAGAAAAAACATTGGGTAAGTATCAGATACAAAGTAACACATGCAATATTCATCTAAATTTATCCCACCAGCATGGCAGATCTGAAGACCACCAAAATTAACATTGTTAAAACAGAGAAAATTGTGTTCCATAAACTTGAACAGTTGCATACATGGAAATTTGGAAAAATACAGAAAATCAGTAAAAAGATCAAGATTCCAATTGCCTCAGTTGTCCAATAAGAATTAAGAGGTACATCTTGATCCACTGAATTACATACAAAATAGTCAATGCATTTTGTTATTTCTAAACAAGAAGCAGTTTGAGAACTGGATGGAGTATTCCAATTCAAAATTAGAGTGACATCAGCATGTGCACATTGTAGGAAATCTTCAGCCAGAAATTGCCTGCCCCAAGTGTCTCCTAGGTATTTGGCAAAGTGTTTTTAATGTCATGATGAAATGAACTAAATAATACCAGAGAAGTGTATTCCCGAACAATAAGAGGTCTATAGAACTGTCCAGCAGCTGAAGAGAAAAGTTTATGTAACCTTTTGCTGAAAGGACTCATATATCACGTTATATTACAAAAAGGAAGAAAAGGTTGCAACACCAGGCTCAGATTTAAAGAGTTCAGACAGGAACCAGTGTTTCAAAATGTCAAAGCATAAACAGAAATGCTCAGCCATTAAGCAAAGGGAAGCATATTTTGAAGCAAAAGCATAAGGTCCATAGCAGTTCAGACAGGAACTAAGTAGCAGTGTTTCAAAATGTCAAAGAACAAACAGAAATGCTCAGCCATTAAGCAAAGGAAAGCATATTTTTTAGCAAAAGCATAATGTCCATAATTTCTCTACTGTTAAGCCGAGCGAACGGCACCTTGCTCGATCTCTTGTTTGTGGGAGTGCAGTACTCCACTTTTTGCTCTTTCTTTCCATGGAGCGTATGATAAATATTATATATAAGAAGTCGAAAAGCTAAAAAAAGTTCAAAATTTTTTAAAAAATGGCATAATATGTACCAAATCTACACAGTTGAAAAAATGAGACACAATGTACAGATGGGGATCCTTTGTAGCACTAATTGGCTATTATGGTTACTGTACGAAGTGGTCGGAAGAATGTTAAATTAGCAGGTGTCTTAATGTGCTAAAGGGAGAGGAGACTAGATGACAAAAGTAAGTCTGTGATAAGTTCTGAGGTAGGGTTGCCAATGGCTACAACTGGAAGAAATCCTAAATCACCTGAGGTTAAGGAACAGGTGGTGATGCAGAGGCCAAAGGAAACCTAGTTTTTGTGCACACACTCAGAACACACGTTATGGAGAGCCAAAATATAAGCTTCACCAGTTAGACCATTTACTCCATAGACTATGCAGTAATTGCCACTTTTAGTCTCCTACACTTTGAGGAACACCAAATTGAGCTCTGTAGAACTTTTGATGCATTACTGGAAGATAGAAGCTTACAAGGCTGCAAGAAGAAACTTGAATAGACGTTTGGATTAAGAATGAAATTTCAACTTGAGAGTGCAACAAAATATCTACCATTAGCAGCGTGAAATGTCATAGAATATGAAATTTTCACTTGTAATTCCTAGAAACAACTGCATTGTAAGCAAAGACATTTTGGCAATATATGAGAAAAATACCAGATCATAAAATGCATTTATATTCTTTATAAGTAGGACAGAAATGTCCAAAGTGCTGTGAATTGTAATAGGCACAGGTATCGATAAATTGTCTGCATACTAGTAACAAGAGGCAACAAGATTGCCAATATAGCATGGAAATCTAATATCTTATAAGGAGCTTGCAGGAGAGGCTTTTGCAAAGGCTCACAGCCAATGATTATCTAACTAATCAACCGCAGCACTAACCTCCAAGGTACACATTAAGCTTCTCAGTTAACAAAATGATGAAATCAGTAGGATAATTTTGACATGACAAACCCAATAGAAAACCCTCTGCTGCAGCCTTCGTCTCACGGTCTCACCAAAGAGAGAGAGTGAGAGAGAGAGAGAGGGGGGGGGGGTGGGGGGGGGGGGGGGGGGAGAGCTAATTGGAAGCATCCATCTCTCCATCTGTCTAATATACCCAGCACGAAGCCCTAGAGGAAGGTGGATATTCTTTCTTATTTCTTCTCTTCTCAGATCTAGCTCGAACAGCTGCCACAACTTCACCACACAAACAAGTATAGTGTCAAACACGAACCTGCCACAGGAGGTGGCCGTCAAGTTTGCCATTTGGTTTGAGAAGTTAGGCTCAAATAGGCACACTGTGAAGTATCTTTGAATTTTGAAAAGGATCCTAGTTGGACAAAATATGTCTTCATTAAGTCTGACAAAGATGATAAATAACATTAACATGGTGGTCAGCTCAATGTTCTAAGTGTCAGATTTCGGGGCAATTTCGAAAGGCAAATCTAAATGTCAGATTACAGATATCAGGAAAATTTAGTAAATTTCGGTATCAATTTCAAATGGTATGTATATCACACATAGTATGTCCTAGAATATCACATATATAATATATCGAAGTAACATATATAAACCATCTTGTTTAGGATATACTTACCTCTGCTGTCTAAATGTCAGCTCAATGTTCTAAAAGGCAAATCTAAATGTCAGCTCAATGTTTGCATTAAACCTATGGCTAAAAAAATTAGAATACAAGACTCCCAGACTTTCTTGCAGAACAAAAAAAAAGAAAATGACAAAAAAAAAAGAATGAACTTGCAGACATGCATCGCCGCTGCTCGGGGAAGCTCGTCGAAGGTCCGGGAAGGCCTCGCGACCTTGTGGGAGGTAAGGGAAGCTCTCGTGAAGTTGTCGGAGATCGGGGTCATTCTCGCGGCCTTGTTAGAGGTCAGGGAAGGCCTCGCAACCTCGTGAGAGGTCGGAGAAGCTCTCGCGGAATCATTGGAGCTCGGGTTAGCTTGCTCAGTTGTTCATCTCTCTCTCAATGAGATTAGGGCTCGCGAACTAGTTAAATAGCAATGGATCAGGTTGGGTTAATAGGTTCAAACCAAAAAGAAAAAAAACTAAAGCTAATTGTGGCCAACATTTGTTAGCCGCAATAGCAACTAAAATGTCAGAATTTCAGTGAAATCGACCTGAGAAACAGTGTTAATATTTCGTGGCGGCCATAGCAATTTTTCGAGATTTAAAAATTTTGGTTGAAATCCCTGTTTTAAATATCGGCCGAGTCGGCCGAGATATCGTCCGCTATCTCCTTTTTTGCTGCTGCCGATATGATATGGAGAATCGTTCGCCATATCGTTTGCAGCAAAAAACGACTGATATTTGAAATATCGATCAATAAATTGCCCGATATCGGCCGATAAATTGCCTGATATATCGCCCGATATGAAATAACTTACTTATTACACAACTGTGTGTAAATGTACATTATACGTCTTTGCATGCATATTACATCATTTAATTAGGTAGATATTTATGATACTAAAACAACTTTTAGTTATCAGTATTTCATTATATATAGTGTGATATGAACGCCCGATATGCGCGCGTATCCCCGTATCTTCTCCGATATTCGATATCTGATATGAACACCCATATCCGATACGATCTCGATATCCGATATTTAGAACCTTGGTTGAAATTTAGAACATTGGGTCAGATACATTGGACAATCTCAATGGACTTTTGCAAGGTCTACTTATGCTACCATTCATATTTGGTTAAGAGA